>JASSUY010035604.1:15048-35007 GCA_032466535.1 Forpus xanthops
TCCTTTTTATGTTGAGGACACCAGAACTGCACACAATATTCCAAGTGAGGTCTCACAAGAGCAGAGTAGAGGGGAAGGATCATGTCCCTCGATCTCCTGGTCACGCTCCTTTTGATGAAGCCCAGGATACGGTTGGCTTTCTGGGCTGCAAGAGCACACTGCTGGCTCATGCTCATTCTCTCATTAACCAACACCCCCAAGTCCTTCTCCATAGGGCTGCTTTGAATCTCTTCTCTGCCCAACCTGTGGCTGTGCCTGGAATTGCTCTGACCCAGGTGGAGGACCTTGCACTTGGCAGGGTTAAAATTCATCAGGTTGGCATCAGCCTACCTCACAAGTGTGTCAAGGTCCCTCTGGATGGCATTCTTTCCCTCCAACGTATCAACTGAGCCACAGAGCTTGGTGTCATCAGCAAACTTACTGAGGGCGCACTCAATCCCACTGTCCATGTCACTGACAAAGCTGTTGAACAAGATAAGATGTAACATTGCATTCCAAGGCTCCCTTTTTGCCTTGCACTGGCTCTCTTTGTTCCTTTATCTAGGTAATATTTCTCCTCATTGTTAAGGAGTTAGCAAACTAGTTGTTTGGTTTGTTGGCTTTATGTTTGTCAGGTTAACTTCATTCACTGCTCAGCTGTGAACATATATGCTTCCCCACCAGGATCAAGACACAGCTATTTGCTTTATATTTAATTAGTTTAGCATGATTAGAAAGCATTTTCCTGTGATATGCTGAATTTTCTAAACAATACCTAAAGCTTGTGGAGAGGTAAAGACACTCAACAAGATGCTTAAGCACATACTCAACTAGTTTTAGCAGTCTGAAAACCTCTGAGACTACTTCTGTACTTAAACATACGTTTGTATAACAGAATCACTAAGCAGTACTCAAAGTCAGGCTAGAAGAAACGCATAATGGCAAAATTTGGTGGAAAAAGCCCAGATGCTCTCTGACAATAAATCAACAACACATATCACTGTGTTTTAATTATGCTTTGTTCTGCTCAGGGATGCTTGGTTTTGACTTTTGATAGCTGCATTAATTTAATTCTATACATGGACTCTGCATGCCTTGAGACAGATAATCTATCTCAAGTATTATTATCTTGCACCATCAGACATAGTTTTCACATAAGACAATCATATTAGCTTCTGCATGTTTTTGCCTCAAAATTAATTCCACTTCCATTTTTTTTCTGGAAAAGGCAAACAAAAACAGCTAAAAATTCCTGTGACACCAGCATGCAACAGAGGCGGGATCTTCCTTACAGCAACTATGAACACCCTATTGTCTGCCTTGTCAGTACTGGTTATGTACCTCCTAGGCTTACCGCGTTGTTCAGTTGTTAACTTTTGGCTACACTTCTTGATATCTCAGACTGTCGAAAATGCCTTGCCATTGATTTCTAATGATTACATAGATAAAAAGAGGTGCTTTTAGATTACTTTAGAGATTGGTTTTCTTTCTCTTCAAAATGTTATAACTGCAAGCGGACACTCATCTCAACGAGTATCTAACTCCAAAATTAAAAAAAAAAGATAGATTTAAAAAATGTTCTGTGATAATTAATCTTGCTTTTTCAAAAAAACAGCAGTAACTTTTAAAGAAAACAAAAAATGTGAAACTGGGCTTATCTCCTAAAGTCTTTGTTTTCCACTTTCTCAAACTAAGTTTGGGAAATACAATTAAGTTTCGGAACTATAACTAAGTTTGGATAGATTAAAAAAAATAAAATTATACAGCAAACTCCAACACCCTCAATTGCTTTGTGCAATCTTCCCCTCAAAATTATCTCCATCCATGATCTTTTACCTTATTTAAGAACTGTTCATAGTTCTTTCTCATCAGCAAAAGAAAAGTATCTGATATATTAAGAGGAAAGTACATGAGTTAGAAAAGGTGAATAGGTAATAGAGGTGTATACACTTACATTTGAATTATCTATCTTATCTCTCCCTATACAAGATATATCTTCCTACAGTTAAATTTGAATCTTCAAGAAAATGAAGCCAATGACAATATTCAAATTCTTTAAAATTCCTTTCAACATTAGCAGGATCAGATGTGGCAAATCAGTTCTTTGAGGAAAAAATGCCTGAAGATCATTCCTCATGTCTTTCTAAATAAAAAAAAAATATTTGTAATAAAACCTGCAAATATTCAAATATATGAAAAGCATTTCAAATAACTAATTATAATATCCAAATTAGTCTATTCAGTTTAAGGAAAGAAAAAAAAAAGTATTTAATAGAAAATGGCACCTTCACTCAGTTCTTCCAGCATGACTTTTCTTATAATACGAAAATACATTTGTAATGCTGATACTGATTCCATGAGATTTTTTGTAAATGAAAGGTTTATAAAATTTATTGTTATTTGAAAGTAGACATCACTTTAGATAATCTTGTATGCTTCCATTCTCTAGCTACCTACTGTATAAGAAGTATCATAAATCTTAAAGCCTGAGGAGTGCTTGACATTTAACCGATTACCTGAAATGTTGTTTTAAGGGTTGTCTTTTTGATTTGGATTTCTACATTCCCCTTGTACAAGAAAGGTTGGGTCGTAATGCAGAGTTTGTCACAACCATAGAAGAAATACTCTGTGTTACGATGCTCCTCCTCTTTCAGTTACCTGGCTGAGTGGAAGGTGTCCCTGCCCAAAGCAGAGGAGTTGGAATTAGATGATCTTTTTAAAAACTGCTATTATCAATAGCAGCAATAGTATTGCATAATATAATAATATAGCAATACTCATTGCTATCAATTGCCCCAAACCCATCCATTTTCTTTGGATACTTAGCCTTGCACATCATACAATTTTATGACAGAAAAATCAAGACTTGTACTCTCTTTAGTTGACACGTTTTTTAATTGACTTTTTAAAATTGACTTTTAAGAAATGGAAGATTGCATACACTGCGATAGAAAAAAACAATTGCTTCTATTTTTATTTAGCTAATTTTTCTTTTTTTAAAAGGAGGCATGGATAGTGATTTCGATTTTGATTTTGTTGAAAATAAACTCTTTTAGATAAATGTGTTAATAGCGCTGACAACACTGCTCTGGGACTGAAAGGACATCTTGTACTTACAAAAAGTAAATCGCCTGTTAGTTCTCTGCTAGGTCAGATTTTACAAGAGATTTATGTTTCGAGGTCAGGACAAATTTGATGTATTTCATGAAATATGAGATTCCTTTTAAAAGAATACACAGCTATTTTCAGCTCAATGAACATATATTTTGCAATCCCTCCTCCTCTTCCATTCATCTTCTGACCTATCAACTCCTAATTCCATTTCCTATTTCTGTTCAGTCTGAATGCCCTTGGGTGAAAAGCTGAGACCAAATCAATTTCTTTCACTACAAATTTGTTCTGTCCTCTTTCTGCTCAGTTCCTGTCCTGGGCAAGAAACAATGATGTTCTTGGCCTAATGAATATCACACTTTCTGCTTAGACATAGTTTTTACTTCATC
Source organism: Forpus xanthops (assembly GCA_032466535.1). Lineage (NCBI taxonomy): Eukaryota > Metazoa > Chordata > Aves > Psittaciformes > Psittacidae > Forpus > Forpus xanthops. The sequence goes on from JASSUY010035604.1 coordinate 18,528, forward strand.
TCTACTCTGCTGCTGTCACGTGATGTTATCAGCCTCTTACATCAGTTCAACAGGAGACATCTTTCCCTTTAGAGAAAGGTCTTTTCTATCTTCTTCCTACCTTCTCTTCACTTCTTTACTTCCATTTGTTTTCTTTTCTCCTCCCCCATGTCAAGAAAAAGGCAATTTCTAGTACCAGTACTTTCTTTCCTGTGATTATACTACTGAATATATGCCTTGGTTACTGTAATGTAAAAGAGTGGATGCTTCAACATCCTAGCTCATAATTCTGGTCAGTGGCATCAACCTACAAGGCCAGAAATGTTTGTAGTTCATACTTACTGCTATCCCTGCACAAGTGCTCCAGTTCTCTGCACAGAAAACACATGTGATGACAAATGATTTTACATTTCCCCAATTTGATTTCATATTCTGAAATTATTTAAAAATGCCTGATATCAGAATATTAAGCATCATTCCTCAGCAGAAAATTGCTGGTTTATATTCGGATGTGGAAAAGAACATCATCTGGAACCTCTAGACCTTTTGAAAATCACAGCAGGTATCTGTTAAACTGTGGGGAGTTTTTTTTTTTTTTAAATCAAGCAATAGATTTTAGCATGGGTAACAAGTATTTATTACCCTGATTGCATAACTATCTGAAAGCATGAAATTCCTCTAGCAGACATTGGTAGTTCCAGACAGATGATGTCAGGTCAATGTAACTACTGTCTATCTTGGAAGCAAAGATTAGAACTGACCTGCAGTTTTAAGTGACCAGAGCAGGCCAACAAGCTGTAGAGGTACACTGCAAGGGGATATAGGAGGCAGAACTATCAGTATTCAGTATTTTCATGTCTGCAAACATACTTCTCTAGTTAGAGGTCATGTTCATATTAAACTGGCAATGTACAAGTGACAATACAAACATTTCTTTTTTGTGACATGTAGCTTGTATTAGAGAACAGAATCAAGCCCACAAAGATACATTAAGATATACAATAATTTTTTTTGCCTCTGCATCTTCAAAATGAAAAACAAACAACTGAACCAGGCTGCACATTAACCAGTCTTTCACTGAGGGCAATGGAGGGATCATAATATCACATATGTTGCAATCAAGTGCAGTTCATATTCATTAGTCTCAAGCGATGCTGAAGTATCACTCAGTTTTCTTTGCTTGAGTCCAAGAGCATTTGCATTTGTATTTGCTCTTGCTTCCCACCTAGGAGCCTTATAGTATTCCTTCTCAAGAATTTGCTTAATAAAAGGACACATCTCAAAAAATCTACCCAAAATACAGACACAAACCAGATTTTCCTAAGAGTCTATCCTACCTTTTCAGATATGACCATATTGATTTCTAGTTCCAAGCTTGAAACAAGTGATCCACATTTTATTTAAAAACTAGTGGACATGAGAAGAAACTGATCAGCTGAGCATACAGTTCAGAATGTAGATCTCACAATACATAACCTATTGATTTTTGCAATATAAAATTACAGAAATATAAAAGCATTTTTTTGCTAGGTATTTTTGCACTAGGTTTAGCATGGTTATAATCCAACCCTAGCTATTATGCTGCTGGTATTTATATATGGTAGTGTATATAGAATCACAGAATTACAGAATAGTTAGGGTTGGAAAGGACCTTAAGATCATCTAGTTCCAACCCTCCTGCCATGGGCAGGGAAACCTCACACTAAAAGAGGCCACCCAAGGCTCCGTACAACCCTGCCTTGAACACTGCCAGTGATGAAGCATTCACAACTTCCCTGGGCAACACATTCCACTGCCTCACCACCCTTACAGTAAAGAATTTCTTCCTCAGATCCAATCTAAACTAACCCTGTTTAAGTTTGAACCCATTACCCCTTGTCCTATCACCACAGTCCCTCATGAAGAGTCCCTCCCCAGCATCCCTATAGGTCCCCTTCAGGTACTGCAAGGCTGCTATGAGGTCCCCACTCAGCCTTCTCTTCTCCAGGCTGAATAGCCCCAACTTTCTCAGCCTGTCTTCATACAGGAGGTGCTCCAGCCCCCTGACCATCCTCATGTCCCTCCTCTGAACTTGTTCCAACACTTCCATGTCCTTTTTATGTTGAGGACACCAAAACCACATACAACACTTGAAGTGAGTTCTCATGAGAGCGGAGTAGAGGGGCAGGATCACCTCCCTCATTCTCCTGGTCACGCTCCTTTTGATGCAGCCCAGGATACGGTTGGCTTTCTGGGCTGCAAGAGCACACTGCCAGCTCATGTTCATTTCCTCATCGACCAACACTCCCAAGTCCTTCTCAGGGCTGCTCTGAATTTCTTCTCTGCCCAACCTGTAGCTGTGCCTGGAATTGCTTCGACCCAGGTGGAGAATCTTGCACTTGGCATGGTTAAACTTCATGAGGTTGGCATCAGCCCACCCCACAAGCGTGTTAAGGTCCCTCTGGATGGCATTCCTTCTCTCCAACGTATCAACCGAGCCACAGAGCTTGGTGTCATCAGCAAACTTACTGAGGGTGCACTCAATCCCACTGTCCGTGTCACTGACAAAGATGTTGAACAAGACTGGTCCCAACACTGATCCCTGAGGGACACCACTCATTACTGGTCTCCAGCTGGACACTGAGCCTTTGAGCGCAACTCTGTATGCAGCCATCCAGCCAGTTCTTTATCCACCGAGTGTCCACCATCAAATTGATGTCTCTCCAACTTACAGACAATGAAGTTGTGTGGGACAGTGTCAAATGCTTTGCACAAGTCCAGGCAGATGACATCAACTGCTCTACCCCTTTCCATCAGTTCCATAGCCCTATCATAGAAGGCCACCAGATTGGTCAGGCAGGATTTCCCCTTAATGAAACCACGCTGGCTGTCACCAAGTACCTTGTTGTTTTTCACGTGCCTCAGCATGCCTTCCAGGACAATCCGCTCCAAGATTTTGCCAGGCAGAGGTGAGGCTGACTGATCTGTAGTTCCCCGGTTCATCCATTTTCCCCTTCTTGAAAATGGGGGTTATATTTGCCTTTTTCCAGTCTTCAAGAACTTCACCTGACTACCATGATTTTTCAAATATGATGGACAGTGGCTTAGCAACTTCATATCCAATCTAAACTTCCCCTGTTTAAGCTCGACTTAAGATATGAGACACAGAAACTGTACTTTTTTCAGGCCAGGAGTCAACCTCACTTGCATGAAAGAGGAAATAGAACAAGGTAAAGACAAGAATAATTTTCCTAATTGAAAGCCTGAAAGCTCTTTACAAGAAGTGTTGACTGCCTTCCATCTCAGAATTACTGAATCCCTTTCAACCTGCTCTTTGTAGAGCCGAGCAATGAGAACAGATACCATAGTTTGTACTGACGCCATGTAATTGCATTTCTTTATCTGCTGGCAATTGAGGAACAGTTCTTTATATTGCCGACTTCTATTTCTACAGTTACCTGAGTTTCATAATTCAGCTTCCCCTTGTTGTTACAAAGTAGAGCTACATGAGAAAGAAAGAATACCTTGGGGTTAAAGGAAGAAATATTGGAAGGAATTGTCCCAATAGCCTTGAGCATGAATAATGTGTACATCTCCCTCAGATGAGATCTTTTTCACACACTGGATCCCACGCTTGGACATTACCTGCTGCAGAAATTTTGTCAAATGAAAATGGCCAAGAAGTTTTTCAGGCACACAAATCTGTCAGAATTTCTCCCTTTAGCAGCATAATGCTACCCACTGGCATGGAGCAAATGAGTCACATCCTAGCCTTGTGCCTGGTTAAATTGATTTAGGTAGATTGAAATTACATGTTTGAAAATAACCAGAGTTCATAGATTGGTAAATTAAAAAGCTGTTAATTTATTCTGATGGAGAAAGACCTTGGTAACATGTTTCATTTACATTCCAGGGCATAAACATTATTAATATCAAGGTCAATGAAAAAGAGAGTTGACCTTCCAAATAATTTGTTTTAGGCTTACACTGTCAGATTCTATATGAGCTATGAATGTACTATTCACTCTCTTGCCATGTAAAGTGTCATGAGTTTTGTTTCACAAGATTAGGTTTTGCAGCAGCTCAGAGGACAAGTGTCACTACACGTGAAATGTGGCATTCTAAAACAATTTGTAAGATTATTGGTAGAAAAGATTAGTCTATTTATGGCAATGTGAAATAGCTCCTACTAAAATGAGGCATAAAAAAAGGAAAATATTTTATATAAATACAGAGGCAAAGAGCCTTCCTGTATTCTTTCCCACATTCTGCGTCTACTACAATGCAAGGAAAAAGTTAACTGAGGAAAGCTGTTGGGAGCAGACTTGGAGAGAGCACTACAGCGTTCTCTTAAGTATTCATCAGGTTGTTTATGCAGATACAGACCTTCCAGCAAACACTGATAACATGTTTTAATTTCTAATGTTTGTGCCAGTGAGCTATGCTGCAAGCTCCAGTAACTCTTTTACCTATCTACCTAATCAACCACTGGACTTAAGTTAGCTACTTGCTCAAATACAGTAATTTATAAGTTACCTTAAGGAGGTTATATTTTGTAAAGAAGCAATAGGGAACTCTTAGTCCAATATTTATAGGCTAATCAATCGACACGCAGAAGTACTTACAGACATGTATGAATTAAACAAATATTAAGCAATGGTTTTATCAAAACTGCAAAGTCAAGCAGCCAGAAGTTTACCATACCCTTTACTTTTGTTCTGTCCCATAGTTTATCCATCAGTCACACTAAGTTATTAATATGGCATCAGAATTTCATGTACACAGTGGAGAACATGAATGTTTTGGAGGATACATTTGCATGGTTAAAGGTGTTCATAAAAAGTAATTCTGTGTTTTTTTAAAGCAGGCAAATAAATATGTATCACAAACAGTTTAGAGTTTGAACTGTTCAAAACCTGAAGGGGAGATTTTTTTGCTATGCACTTGCACGGGTGCAGTGAGCTCTAGTTACCCAGCTGAGAGATGAAAGCTGGTATTCCAGCTGAGAGGAGCTCAGGCAGAATTCTGTGGCCACCTGGGATATTCACTAGGTGAGGGGAGAAAGGAGAAGAAAAGCATGGTTTCACAGAAGTCATGCAGTGGACACTAAGCTGATAGGCAGAATGAAACCATGGGAATCCACTTGACTGGACTGCTTCAGCAGCTCTGGGGCAGTTTTGATGTATTCTCATGGTATTTCTATGCAGCTTTTTCTGTTTCAGAGTGAATATTTCAAATCACAAAAGCCTACCCCAAAAGGTCTTAGAAAAGGATACTAACACTATGGAAATTTCTGGCAAAACTGGGGGGGGGGGGGGGGAAGAGGAATGGAAATTCAATTTTGTTTGAGCTACAAAAAAAAACCATTTGTATCATGGATACCCTAAACTTTGATATATATATTGTAAGACTAAGCAAAAAAAAAAAATTGCAAAATTTTACTCTCAAGATGTCTACAAGCTCCGTATCAGATCTTATTTTTTGGTAAATTTGAATGGTTTGTATTTAAATAGTCATCCATTTTTACCTTAAACATGTGAGTCAGTCAGGGGCCCATGTTTGTGTCACTGCTGTCGTTGGCTCATACTGGCTAATTGATTGTGATTTTGAAAAACCTGCCTATTTACTTTAAAAACAACCCTCATTAAATTAGATAGAACAGCCATTTTGCACAGCACTGTGGTTGGAGACAGCATAAAAGACACTTAGTTGAAGATCACAGCTGTTTAAATATGGATAATGCTATTTAAAGGACAGTGTATGTTTGGGGAGGAGGGAGAACCAACAAAAACCCACAAAAAACCTCAACCAACCAGTCAACAAAACAAAACCCGAGCAAATCTAAACCCCAAACCCAAAGCCCAACACCACACTTTTAATCCTATTTACACGCATCCTCTAGTATTAGCATAGGATTATTAACACAGACATTAATATAGAGCTTGTACAGAGGTGCTTGATGATAAGCACTAAATGTGTTTGACACTGCCATTACTGAAACTTGTGCAATAACAGTAACAACAGTACTTGAAGAGTATGTAACATGTTGAAAGAAGAATTTAATGTTTCCAGATTTTATTCTTGTTTTGAATAAAACATCCTATCAAAAATGAAAAAAATAAAATTTAAAATGCTGCTATTCCTTTTGTTCAAGTTAGTTTCCTGTAAATGACATAAAGTTACCAGCTGATAAAACCCCTTCCTTAGCACACTCTTGGGTTTGTAATACGCTAATGTAATGCAACATTTTTATCATTTGTATTAATACATAAATAAATTGCTACAAGTAATTAAATAAACTTTGTGAATATGATTTGTAAATAAAAAGAAATGAATAAGAAAAATATTGCTAGAATGAAGAAGATTAAGCAGAATAGGAATATAGGGAGACGACAGTAGCATGAAGTTTAAGATAGGAAGCGGTGTGCATTTGGTGAAAGTATACTGAGACCAACACAGACCTGTATATCATGTTTCAGGTAATATGGCAAAAAACAATAGTGGTCATCTACACAGCCTTAAGTGTAACAGCTGTTTGAAAAGGGTACTATGGTCTCAGGATGCATAGGCAAAGGAATTATTTCTAAATCAAGAGAAATAATGGTTGCATTAAACAAAATCCTCATGTCAGAGGCCATAAATAACTTTCCTAGGTTTTAACCTTTGCAGTACTAGTATATATGATTAGGCTTAGTCTCTGAGCTTTCCTTAACACAAAGCTGATAAAAATGACTTTGCCATTTACCTTTTCTCTAGGAAAAAATGTGACCAAGGCAATCTTCTAACAGATGTAAGTCAAGAAAGGATCAGATTTAAAGGAAAAACTAGTGTGTTCTGTTAGGAGGAGGAATGTACGAGCTAAGGAAGGTGTAGCAGCATTAAGAGAAATCTGAACTCACAACCAAAATTTCTGTCAGCAAGTTATACTACAAAGGAAACATGTTCAGACAAATTGAACTGTTCAGCCTTTGACATACAGGCTACTTTTCTCCATGCTGAAACTATTTATTTGGCTGAAGACAAACTTTCCCAGAAGGCGTATTCATTTAGAAAGCAATAATACATTCAGATATTAAAATTTTAAGTAACTGCTTAAGTAACTGCTGTAAACATGACCTAGTTAGTTTTTGCAACATTTTGCCCTGTTAGCTGTCAGAATGCTCTACCCATTTGTAGAAATGGATAACTTTGGCTAGCAGTTGATTTTGCTACTTGACTTAGTCAGAAAACACTGCTGCTGAGGCAAAGAAAATGGAAATAATTGGTTATTGGAATCTAAAACAGGATGTCAGAATCTGTATTTTTAGAGCAGAGCTGGAAATTAACAAGAAGGTTAAACAACTCTAGAATGCAAGCTATAGACATATCATAAACACCAGTCTTGAAATGTCATTAGCAGTTCAGGATACTAAAGTCAAGGACATTCAAATTCTTTAACAGGAAGGACCTCAAGAGCTTCTCTGGAGATAAAAAGGTTACTTAGTGATGAAAGGCTTAAAAGAGTTCTGATCTTGTTCAGTATGTCAAAGAAGAATATAATGATAGCAAAAAGTATCAGTGAACTGGAAATTGTACAGATCATAAGTGCAGCAGAATGAAAAATAAAGACAGGAAGATGGACAAGGAAGTCATATACGAAAGGAAAGGCAGATGATACTTCTCTATGTTGCACAAGAAGCAATGGAACATACGAAGGTAGTGAGAAGACTGTTAAGAGGATTCGCAGCTGCTTATATATTCAGTAGCACTATTTCCCAGCTGGCAAAACTATTGCATCCGTCCGAAGGCAGCTGGATTGAGTTGGTGAATCTGCACTGTTCCTTCAACTTCCACATGCGCTAAAATATAGTCAGAGTGATTGGGGTTGGTTTTGAGTATTACATGTCTAAATCTTTAATTACACAATAATTGTTTGGCATTTCAAAACTTCCTTTCCATGGCTGAAGGCTGAAAAGTAGAACCTATTACTGTGCCATTTCTTTTTGTAACCTATTTGGTGTCTCAGGCTTTTAACTGAAAGAAAATCAATAGACTTGAGACTTATTTTTTCCTTCCTTTGCCTTTTTTTTCATTTGTTTTTGTGTTTACTCACTAAAGCATCTTCCTCTAGCCCTATTACCATGTTGCTCATCATACTACCATACTTACACTACCTGACTCCATCCATTGCTCCTATCATCCAGTTTATCAACAATCTCTGATTCTGCTTACTGGTCCGTACACATTCTAAAGGATCTTCGAATCCATCTGTCATTTTATTGTTCATCTCACAGCCCTATCTTCATCGCTTACCTTTCTGAAGCTTTTTAAATTAATTTTTACAGCCTCTTTATGAAATGCATGTCCTGCTTGCTCCTCACCAGTGTTTTCTACCACATTGATCAATTCTTATCCAAGTCTTAAATCCTGCCATTCTAACACCTCTACAGCCTTTCATATTACTGTCTACACTCGTTTTCTTAACATCTATTTCAGATTCTGTGGTCCTGAAGTTTAGTTTTTGCCCATCCAGCTTTTGCTGAAGCAGTGGGGTGAAGCAAACGGCTGCATGGTTCTGAGTTACCGGCTGGGCTTAAACCTCTACAGCCTTATAGATTCTTTTCTCTACTGTACTGGGCTCTTCTTTTAATCTTGTCTCTGGTGAATATTATATGAATTCAGCTATAATTTGTGAGTCAATGACTCATCTCTTTTTCACAACCAGAGAGATCCCTGTTCCACATGTTTGACCTCCTTTCTAATGCATTACTCTAAATGGCCTGCTAGCAGCTCAAATTTACTATGACTACTCCAGAATAACTTTGACTTCTCCAAATCCTTTACCCATATTCTAGCTCACCTCCTCTTCAGTGCTTAGCCTGATTTCCACTAAAGTTTCCACTCTGGCTCAGGATATTTATTTTTATTAACTCTTCGCCCTCACTTACATGTTGCCTTCTTTATATATAAAACAAACAAACAAACAAAAACAGAAACAAAAACAACAAAAAAAAAAAGCTTTTTTTTTTTCCTGTGAAGTGAAAAGTATTGTCCACAGTCTAACTTCTTTCTTTCTTGGTAATCATAATCTTCTTGCCTTCTGCTCAGTTCCTGCTCACCTGGCATAAGCCTCTCCTGATCTACTCATCATACGCTGCTTATCCATTCAACTGTCTTATCAAAATCATAACTTCTCTTTCATTTTGCAACTTATTTCAAGCTTCTCCCAAACAATCTGATCTTTGTTAGTCCCAATATAACCATGTTCTTGTAATTCCTAAAAAAATCAATTTCCTGGAATCACAAACTCTAACTCACATGAGCTAAATTAATCATTCCACCTCAGAAACATATACTAATGAAACAAATCAGGTAATTCTGTAATAAAAGCATTTCCCACAGACTTCTAAGTGCATCTTGTTTAGCTGCAAGATCTTAAACCAGCAACTGGTTTAATTGTATTCCATGTGAATCTAAATACACATTATCTGAAAAGCACAATCTGGCTTATGCAATAAGAACCCAGTCTACGGGCAAAGTCAATATGAAATTCCACTCCTGAGTCAATTATGTTCCAACATAAGCCCTTTTGCTTGTATTATAGGACTATTTCAACTGTACTAATAGTACGTAATCGTCTAACACTAGCCTAAAGTAATTCATGGACATTTTCACAACTGCTTTTTCTGGGGTGTATTTGGTATTTTACAAATACTCTGAGATAAGGAAGCAAGAGTTTACCACACAAAAAGTCAGACAGAAGTTTTGCCTCTACAGGAAGAAAGCATGTAGTGGATTTGAAAAGCCTTCTCTTCAGACATAGTCTTATCTTTAGTAATACTCACAAAAAAAGCCGCCAGACATTAACAGAGGTGTTGGTACTTCAAATTAAAAATTAACTATGATCAGTTAAAGTGAAAGGAAAAGAATACATGGGAAGAAGAGTGCAGAAAAACAAAGTCAGTTTTAAGATCAGATCACTGAGTAAGATTATTAATATAGATGAGAAGGAAAAACTAAATCAGATTAGAAATACATGCTGTGAGAAGCACTGCTAGTAAAAAATACTATCTCTTAGGGAAATAAATTAATAAAAAATGCTTCTGAGAGTAATGTAGAACTGTGACCACTAGGGATCTGTTGCTTTCAGGCAGTAGTTAACACTTATACTTCCATATCCACAAACCCTTTCATATATTTTGTCTGCTATTCTTATTTCATACTAGGTTATTATTTTCTGCCATAACATTATGAATGGTCCCCTTCAGTATGTAAAAAGTTACCCCTACCCATAAAATATTTATAGAAGCTGGAACTTTCAGTAGTTGCAAGACAATATTGGCTCTTTCTTGCTCCCCATTCACTGAAAATATTACTGAGTTTTCTGATCAGAAACACCTAAACAATTCTCATTCCACAACCAAAAAAATGGTAATGCTATATGAAAAAAAAAAAAAAAAAAAGAAAAAACCTCATGTGACTTATTTTTTACTTTTTAGACATCTTAACTAGGTACACATTACAGGATTCATATTTCATGCTTACTTTCATGTCAAATGTAAATTAGAGGGGCTGCTTAATAGCTAGGCTGGATGCAGGCACCTCTTCAGACTTTAAAAGGTAAGTTTAATGTTTACAGTCTAAAATGCAATGTATGTTAAAAGTCAGCACTGTATCAGATAGCCTACCACTATCTATTTAATGCTGTGAAGCCTATCAAAGACAAAAGTGAGCAGCTATAAAATGATGTTTTCTTATATCACACTTATTTGCAAGTGGATACTCTCATTGCTCAACTTGTTTTGAAACCCACCACAAAAAAAATAAGAACTATCCCTTTTCTGTATTAAGCATTCTATAAACATGACTCACTTCTGTAAATGTGAGATACATTATGACTATGATCACAATATAGAAAAGTTCTTATACAATCCCAGCAGAGATTTCCGCAATATAAACTTATCCCTGTATTATCAGCAGACTGCCGAAGACTGCCACATGCCTATATGTACATGAACAAATGGAAACACCTCTGGGTGAATATATATATAATTTTTTTTATATATATATATATATAAACACTCCTTTTCTGCAAACATAGAAAAAATATATAGAAGTATTCAATATATATACACACGCACAATTTTAATGAACAAACTCATGATTTTGTAAGAACTTTAATTACTCTTACTCCTTTCATCAGGTTTCTCAGGACGTGTGAAGGGCAAGACATTCTTCTGATATCTCCTGCAAGAATTCAGCGCCAAAGACAATGTAATCATCAAATAAATTTAGTGTTTAGCAAGGTTATGCTACATGCACCGCTAATGCTGACATGGAATATAGATTGAATCAGCTGGAGGCAAGGGTTCAGGACAACTCAATAAATACCAAATCAGACTGTTTACAGTATAATTACCTGAATTTTGAAACTGATGTTTAAAAGCCACAGTTTCAAGATCAGCAAAGAGGTTACTGAAAAAAAATTATCCTAAGCATACTTTCAAAAACAGGCATAGACAGAAATTATTCTTTGAGGATTAGATGCAGCATACTCAATCTTTCATCTTGAAGCTAGAATTATGTTGTTATTGCATCTCCAATACCAAACCTACAAGATAAAGTTATTCATAAAAGTAAATTATGAGGAATGTGTAGAAAGCATATGGCACAATGAGTTTTAATTTACTACTCCTGCTAACCGACCGGGATACTGCTGTGGCATGTTTTATTCCTTTATGAAATTGACTCTTTCCATACAATTTCTTCCACAATTTGTATTCAGAGTAAAACTAGTCTGAAGTGGTTTTAATTATGTATTTCTGTAGCACAACAGATATCATACGTACTACACTTACAAAATAATTATTTGGAATTTTTCTGCTGTGCCCTGCTTCCTAAAAATATAAATTATTTTATTATGTAGATCATCAACAAGGAAGGATTACTTCCAGAAAAATTATAAAACCTTGACATTTTCTAATGCAAGCCTGTTGGTCAATCTTATCATCCATCTTCATCCATGCAAATTGAACATTCTTACATTTTTTAAATGGAATAAAAGTGACCCCACCCAAAAGAAAATTCAACCAACCAAAAGCATAACAATAAAAACTAACAACATATTTTGTTAAAAAGAACCAAAATTAAACACCAAACCATAAAAAAAGAAAAATATTGATATGCTTCACATTATGAGAAAAAAAATATATTGCCTTAACGCGGTTAGAAATTGTTTCCTTTTGAATATTAAAAACCAGTTCCATCTAAGCAGACTAGAAATTTACTGACAGAAAGCAGTGTCAACATGTTCAGGCACTGCCTAGGCCCCTGATATCTATCTATGTGTACAAACCTCAGGAAAAAATAATTCTCTATTATTTATCTCTTATGATCACCTATTTTTTCTTACCCTTCATTCATATCTCATTATGTCAGACTGATTTTACTATCTTCTCCAAGTTTAGCATGTTGGGTAGATGTAAGATACTATCAAATCAAGATAGGAATCCTTACAGACATAACCATTTGTGTTTAAAAAATCAGGAAGTCTTACCCAATTTCACGTATTTGTGATGGCTAGATGGAAAAACTGAATAGCAGGAAGTGAAATCACCTCTAGCCCTTGGTCCTGTTCTTCAGATAGTTTTTCCTACCCTCCAGGCAATGACAACTGAAGTGCTCATCGGTCAACTCATCAAATGCTGACCAGTTTTTAACACCAAAGCACTGTGGTAAACAAAACACAGGCCAAGTCAAATGAACAGGTTGGACATGATGTTCTGAGGGAAGACACCATCTATCAGAAAGGTCAAGGCACAAACCCATCCATCCTCGTCATCTCACCTCAGTCCACTGTTAGGTTACCTATTAGTGGAAGAACAACTTCAGGAACTGCTGAATAAAGCTTGAGACACAAAACAAAAAAAATAACACAGCATGTGAAGCTTGAAGCAACTACATTGGAAATGCTGGAAAAAAAACTCCCAACACTGACACTTCTGTCTTCAATCTGAAATAGGCCATCATGTGGCTAAATGAAAAGCAAAGATAATGGATTTTTTTTCCTCAATTTGTATAAGAGGGTTTACACAAGATTCAACTAAAAAGGCTGAGTATAATGTATCTGTGTCTACACCCTCATCCAGTACACTTTTTTTCCCACAAAATCCTAAGGAAGCAGGTATAAGCATATGAAGAAATCAACCTTTGACAGACTTCATGTCATATGTGATGGTGGTATTTTAGAACAGGACAACTTCACTGTAGCAACATCAAGCACAATGAAGCCTTGAGGTATAACAGAATAAATAAGATCACCCTTCAAAATGTCTGACAGGTTTTCTGCATCTACATGTTATTAGAGCAGACATACTAAACCAGAACATTTCTTACAATTCTAAACCACCATATTTGGTATGCAACCCTTTTTGGGAATCTGACTAATTTCCTATTGTGAGAAATTACCTATTGTTTAATGGAAAGTCATTGATCTCTGCTCACCACCTGCTTAGTCCAACTACTTATTTAACACGTTGGGCGACAGCAACGCTTTATCTCAGGAATTACCCTTGCTGAAGCTAATGAACATCATGTTGTAATTTTAACTAGATTCAGATTTATCTCATCCTAGCCAAGCACTGAGTTCATTAGTTGCTGACAGTGACTTGTTTGTTTGGCTAGCATCTTATCCCATAACTTGTTCCACTAAAATCAACGTCATCAAACATGCAAAAGTTGGCTTAACAATTCTCAGGTGGGATACAATGTGTATCTCAAGGTGTCATCCTTTCACAAGATCTGTATACAACACTTGATTATAAAAACTTACTTTGGATGCTTTTAGGCTACTAATTTGTTGACATATATCCTCATCTGTAAACCTCAGGGTAGATCAGGGCGACTGGCTCTGATGCTTATGTGAAACACGATTCAATCACGGCTAGCCTGTGACTGCAGTGGTTTTGAGAAGAGAAGGGAACTCCTGGATTTCACTGGAAATTTTTTACATATGAATGAAATATCTTCTGCCTCTGTCAAGAGTTTGTAATCTAAGAAATATTCAATCAGGGAATTTACAGATTCAAAAGAATATGCCGAGACACAATTCATGTGGAAGATCACCCTCCAGGCACCTCTACCTCTCAAAATGTGGTATTTGAGGCAAAGGAAGAGCTGCTGATTTCTGCTGTTCCCACCCCACTGGGAGAAGGTAATCCTTTGAGAAGGGGCAGAACTTGGCCTTAGCACTTACAAACCTCTATGCTTCAATATTTTACTTTCTTAAATTTTCACAAACAGTTTCAATCAGCTTCCATTTTACTGCAACCAGTTTATCCACAGTGTCATTGTTATCATGCCACTGTTAACTTTTCATTTCAACAAAGTTTGTTTTTTTTTTCCAAAAGCTGAGTTAATAGCATATCCTCTGTCACTGTTGACAAAATGACATGAAAAGAGGTTTCCACATCTTGGTGTTATCAAAAGCAGGTTGCTAGTATGTAATAGTCAATGAAGCCTTCTATAGACAGAAAAAGGGTAGGCTGAAGAAGTTCATGTAAAAATTTCCCAACTCAAAATAATGTCTTTCACATTCTTCCTATTCACAAAGAATGTATTGATTTGTAATGGAAACAGGTGACTCACAGACACCATAATGACTCAGGACTGGCATGCTAGCATTATCTATCTGCCTTCCTCATGCTGCTCAAGAACAAACATGCCTGAGTAGCCATAAGCATGAGCCTGCATTATAGACATACAGCTGCATGCATAAATATATGCTTCTCATATTTATTATTTAACATTCTCCACATAAGATCACAGGACAGAGACTTGCAAGTTTGGTTGCCTTCCATGCAGTTTACAAATGACCACAGAATGCACATTTTAAAACACTGCTCACTGTACCATAGCTGAATCTCTCTCTCAGCAGCACATATGGGGAATGTATTAATCTAGAAATAACCATGTGGTTGCTTGTGAAAGAAGAAGAGGCAGAATGCACAGTAGTACAGAGAGACTGAAAAGATCTTTTTTTTTTTTAATCTGTGCATTGCTTTGTGGTAAACAACTGTGTATTTACAAAATAAACAGTTTGAGTTTACAAGCATGTCAGGCCTACCCTCATATTTTATATGTATATAATTATATACAGTTTTGCAGCAGTGGAATGATATTTTGCAGCCAACACCCTTCACATATAACTAGTTTGTGCTGAAGCAATTCGTCAATCTTATTTAACTGTCATTATTTGCTGAAGTACAAGGAAATTCCAACCATTGCAGGTTAGACTTCTGCTGTCAAATAAAAGGAGTAATAGCCATCTCTCACAAAATACACTACAGCTAACTTACGTCTTCCCTGACAAAACTGATCACATATTCCAAAGATGTCCATGTGCTGTAATATATCTCTTCTGTCCCTGAAAAGTAAAGCTGCATTCTCTGCCTTTATGTGGGTAATTTCTCCACAAAAACTACTTTTTTTTTTTAAAAAAATGGCATTCAGAATGGCTACAGAATGGAAAGGAATCCTGTCTCACTGCAGCCATCTGTTCCTAACACAGAGATGGAACTGCATGAAAAGAAGGAAGCCCTGTCTCCCGTCTCCACCTGCTCCCTCTGCAACTTTTTTTTTTGTACTATTCCAGTATACCTTAAACCTTACCTATTAAAGCAAATACACCAGATGTCCTTAATTGTCCCACCTGCTGGCTGTGCTGGCATCTGCCATAATGAATCCTCCTGTCCATCCTCTCTCCTATATGTATATATAAAAAAGCCACTGGGCAGTGGCAGTGTGCATGACATGTCCTCTGTTGAACAGTCTGGGGTATACGAGGAGTAACAGCAGATCATTTCAGAGCTTTTTATTTTAGTTCTAGCTGCACAGCCTCATGAGCTTTAGTCAAGAGGTTCCCTGTTGACAATACCATAATAGACTACTTGGAAGCCACAATACAAGCAGAACCTGGTCTGGGAAGTGACATTTGAACAGCATTAGCTATTCAATATGAGCTTTCTCTGACTACGGAAAACATATAATCCCTGATCAGTGCATCTACATCTTCCCCACCTGTACTCTCATCATCAGGGGTACCGTTCTTACACAGCTGAATGCACCTCCTTTTTTCTTCATACAAGCTTTTAGACAATCATCTGATGAGCTCAGGAAAACCTGGTTTCTATCTCTGTTTCTCCTGAGAAGCAGGTCATACCACGCACTCTTCAGTGGCACACAGAGTAGCTTAAACCAAGAGTTACAAAGTCAAAGCCCCATAAAGAGGATCATCATGCACATACAGCATTGTATAATCAAGGAATGTATGTTAAAAAAAAAAAAAAAAGAAAAAGATACCATGTCTTGCAAATTGTCCTGGGTTCAGCTGTAGATGCACAGCTCTGAGTTACTGGCTGGGCTTAAACCACAACACAAACATTGTACAAATAAAACTTTGCACATATTGGAACAAAAACCCATACAAATTTCTTGTTTTCCTATGATATATTCACGCCTTACCCCAAATACTCCCACATAGGTA
>JASSUY010035605.1:0-24596 GCA_032466535.1 Forpus xanthops
TATCTCAAATTCCGGTATGCTCCTTTTCTCTGGTAAGGAGGAAAGAGAAAGAAGTGTTTGCATCAAATGATGTTCCAGATACCTGCAAGACGACCATCATCTGTCTTTGATGGTGCATATTTGTAAGACATTGTCGTGATAGCTATTTATTTTTAGGTTTATGTTCCAGTGTGGAATGGGGATGTTGTAAAACAATTACATTGCTGTCCACGGTTAAGTTTGAAGAGACAACCCTATCTTTCCATTACCTCAAGACTGAATAAAAATGACCATGGAAAATTCTTTTGAAAGAACCTTTTTTCAAAAAGTAGACTTTTTAAATCCTTCTAAATTCAGAATGTAGTTAAATGATATCTCTCCTGGAGAACAGCTTAAAATAACCTGCAGAAAAGATAGCATTTTAACTGAAGAATATAATTTAATAGACATTTTTGTGGAAACTCTTAGGTTTCTATAGAAATTCTTATGAGCTCTTAAATTCTGTAGGACTTTTCCATTTGTTGACACTACACGACTATAAGGTATTGTCAGGTTCTAAAAGGACAGAAAGCAAATATTTCACTTACAAATACATGGATATAGCATCCAGAAATATGAAGTAATGAAAGAGAAATATCAAGAATAAGCTATAAGCAATGAGTAGACCTTAACAGGTGAGTAAATACCTAAAGTATGACAAATTAGTTCTACATAAATAAATTAAAGGGGAGAAGGGGAGATAACAGCGGTAGATAATGGCATAGATGTGCAAAAAGATTCCCCAGGGGTGTGTTATGCCTGCTATTCACGCATATTTAAGCAGGTAGTTGATTGCTCTTGTTGAACTGCTCGGCTTCACTCCAGCTGATGGTGTTTGGAATGTGTAATGAAGGCAGAGGGTGGTCACAATTCTTTCTTCTCTTTATTTATGTGTGCTTTTTAATTTTCAGAATGCCTATGTCAACATCAATCGGATCATGTCTGTTGCATCAAGGCTTTCGGAAGCAGGCCATTATGCTTCCCAGCAAATTAAACAAATATCTAGCCAGCTGGATCAAGAGTGGAAGAGTTTTGCTGCAGCTCTGGATGAACGCAGCACCATCTTAGCCATGTCTGCTGTCTTTCACCAGAAAGCTGAACAGGTGAGCTGCTTTCATGAGTGGCAAAATGATCCTCTGCTACTTCAATAATGATGATGCTGCAATTAAAACCTGATGGCTTTTGACATATATGCAGTGAGGTTATGAGCCTTGTTTCTAGTGGATAGTGTCTCAAAACCAAATAATAATGCTCGCCCTTCTCTCCAAAAAATTGTCATATGTTCTCCGTCTGGGTTAAGAAAATATGTTTATGCCATAATGATGGGAGAGGATAACTTGCTGAAGTGCACTAGTACAGTAACATGCTGCTTTATTTGTGTTGCCTAATATTTAACCTATGTGCTGTGGTTAAATTCAGGATTACTGTGGTCAGAGAAACAGTGTGCATCTGCAGTTACATGTATATGTGGTATGTGCGCAGGAATGTTCACACATATGACATAGACCCGTACAAGCAGACAATTTCTAGGAGACAAAGCACATTACTGTTAATGAAACTTACAGAATTCATTCCACTACCTACTCCTGCAGTGCTTTCCATAGGCCCAAACTTTGTTAGACCTCACAAAGTATAGATTTCAGAGATGACTAAGAACATCCAAGAAAATTTCCCATGTCCCGGAGCTCTGTTTTGTGTCTTTAACTAGTAACAGACTGGTTCCATAGTTTCATAGCTACAAAAGATTTAAAATATGTCACTTAATAAAACTTCTTCATTTTTTACACCTAATGATGATTGTTCAACTTCGACCATATGTTGATGAGATTCATTTTCCAGTGACACTGCTTTGAGGTTCTCATCAGTATTGTTGTGTCTTGTTTTTGTAAGTAGTTAATATCAAAACTACTAAGTGGCTGTGCTTGATGATTATAAAATGGCCCATACTTCAGGTGGCTGAAGAAATAGTTGTAACTAATAAGCTAGAAATTGTGCTTCACAATTCAGAATAGATGTATGGAAAAGTTTAGCTCTAAAAGTAAAGATTTTCATTATTGTTTGTTTCTGACTGTAGAATTGTAATGGATTTTTCCTTATTTTGTGTTTCCTACTGACAACAGGCCATAGAATAGAGCAATCACTCACCCTACTGGGCACTTACTCATGTTAGCACACTCTGTGGCTCTGATGGGACTGATACTCTAAGATGATGCCCAGTACAAGAACTTTCACAAAGTATGATGGGCACTGTAGTGTTTAGGTATTGTCTTAATGCTAATAATTGTCAGTCATCATATGTTCATACAGAAAAATGAAAAAAGAACTTCTGTACAGTCTGTTGTCACAATCAGAATGTTTAAAGTTTATTAATGAATTCTTATTTGTTTGGTGTTTGGGTTTTGGTTTCTTTTTGCCCTTTTTTAATGGGCAGTCCTCTGTTTTCTGAAGTGTCAGTCTTGTTTGCAACTTATGAGGAGTTGCTGAGGTATTGTATAGCATGAATGTCAATGAAACAGAAAGCTGTATTGAACTGACTGTGAAGCTAGAAGTGAGTGTTTTTTTACCCCTGCCTTCTGAACTGTCAAAACGGGTATTTTGCCTCAGCCATAACTTCAAAAAAAATGATACACTAATGTCACTTTCAGCTGTGGGTCTTTTTTCTTCACAGTTTTATGGATAGGTCTGAAAAACCCAGTCCTGCCTTGGCACAAGGACTCCTGTTCATAAGGAACTGAAGAAATTTGTACTGTCTGACAGAAGACAGTCTTACATTACTAACACACAGGAGAATTTGCTAATTGTGAACAACAACTTCTCCTCACTTGCAATAAGAGAAAATTCAGTGGAAGATAAGTGCTGATGTGAATGTAAACTTTGTTGGAGAAAAAAAAAAAAAAGGAAAAGTAAAAATATGGGACCTAGTGTGTCCAGCAGCCAGAAATAAAATATCAGCTTTGATTTAGTAACTCTGGTAGATAAACCAATGACTTGAATGCTCATAATATAGTCATTTGACCTCTGTATGTTATAAAATGACATATTTTGGATTAGGTCTGTAACTTAGTCTGTTGCCTGTCAAGCATTCATTCTAAATGTGAGTCTTTGGGATCACCCAGGGGTTTTTAAAGTCAAATCAGGGCTTCATTATTTTATAATAAATAAGGCTTAAATCTCTGAAGCAAAGATGTAGATAAACTATTTCCTCTGTGACAGATCAAATCTTTTTTCACTCCTTTTGTTCTGTCAGTAAAGGTAATGTTGATGTGGATCCAGCCGTATCTCCCACACTGTACCCCTGCTTCCCTCATACAGATCAGACAGATACACAGATTTTCTTTCCTTCCCCAGAGTGATAAGCTACTACAGTCTCTTTGTTCATTCCTTCCTATTGATTGAAGCTCTCTGTGATACCAACAGGAAGCAAGTCTTTTAGGACTATAATCTTTCAGCCTTTGGCACACCCCAGACTGCAAGGAAGTTGTTGGCTTGGGTCAGAGATTTATGAAAAGCTCTATGATCTCTATAATGCGCAAGCTGAGCAGGAAGCAACTTGTTTTTGAAGGTCTCTTCCTAAAGACCCCACACAGAAAATTGCACAGAATACAATTTGTCTGGCTTGGAAGGATAAAAGGCTGAGTCAACCCTGCTGAGAATTGAACCTCACATCTGTCTTCATGTGCCTCAGAATCACGTTGCTTTCCTGGCTCTTATTAGCAGATACATGTGGCATGTTGAATGAGACTTAGCTGAATGAGTTCCTGGATCAAAGCTTCTTTCTTCTTCTTTTTTTTTTTCCTTTTTGCTTTCTTTCTTTCTTTTTCTTTTTTTTTTTTTTTTTTGGTGTGTGTACACATATGTGTCTTCCTTGAATTTTTTAAACACAATTTGTATATACTAAACCAGCATCAAGAAGAGAAAGAAAGGACAATTTTGCCAATTTAACTTAAAGCCAGGCTTCCTTCAGTGCATGTGTTTGATCCAAAGCCCGTAAACTAAACTCCAGACAATGACTATGTCCAGATCAAGATGCAACTCAGGATATTCAATGGAGGTGCTTCTAAATGTCCTTCAGTTCCACCTGCTACAAATCTATTGGTTGGTTGTTTGGGGTTTTTTATAACTTCGTTTTACTCTTCACTCCCTTACCCCCATACTCACATGGAGATAATCTAGTGCAAAAGATAGTCTGCTTCTGTATCTTTAAGTATGTCTGAAGTTATTCAAAGTTGGAAAAGAATGTAGGAGAACATGCCTTATCTCATTGTGATTTGAAGAGAGCTGTGCTTATTTACACCAGATGAGATTCCAGCCCGCTATCTGCCAGATGGGGAAAGGAGGCATACCAGGTGTCTTCCCTTTCTTGGATGTAATCTCTGAAAGTATGCTAAAGTGTTCATAAGATGCTCACACTGCAAATTCTGTCAGAATGAAGGAATTAATGTCTTCAAGCAGCCAAGAGACCTCAACCAATTAGTTCTGGGTCTGAGCCTACTCTCAGATATGCAAGAGCAGTAATACTGTTTAAAGTAGTAGGCGATAGGTGCACACGCTAGACATGCTGATTCTCTGAAAAATGACCCCTGACCATTTATTTCATATTACCCTACTCCCCAACCCGAAATACTATTATTCTCATCTCTCATCTCTGCCTGGATATCTCTAAGCACATCCTGAACTCTCCTATTTGAGGAAAGGAAATGGAAAAGGGAAGGGGAGAAAGAGGGTGAAAGAAGAGGAAGAATTTGAGGAAAGGGAGGAAAAGAAAAGCCAGTTGATGTCCGGAAGATGCAGGGATAAGATCACAATAATTTCTGCATTAAATGGGAAAATTCCAGAAACAACAGCAGGAAACATACAAATGGTCTCATACAAAATATTCAGGGCACAAAAGAGATTATAGTTCATTGAAGGAAGTTGTATCATGGCCTTCTTGCCATATTTCCCCACAGGCATTCTGAAGCATGAAAGTTTGGTTGTAATTCCTCTGTGGACTATACTACCCTGCTTATCTTGCAGCTTCCACACAGAGAACTAGCAAGCAGTAAGCAAAGACTGCAAAAAATGTGGAGAAATGTGGACTATAAAATGCCTGAGCTGTGTTTTGGAGTAACCATGTGATACAGCATAGCAGTGCCTGAATAAAGTTACTAAGAGGTGCTCTTGAGAATACAGAATTACCTGACCTAATACAGAACTTGCAACTCAGGTGAATAGGTTGTGACTCTTTAAAGTTACTTTTGGATTGAATCAGAGGCACAAAAGTACCTTAGAGACTTCTTTATTTTTTAGGGGAAATTTTTCTTAATCTTTTCTGAAGTCTTGAAAAACATGGGCAATTATTGGAGCCTCTCATTTCAAATCATATTTAAGCAGCTTTTACTTTCCCAATAGGAGCTATTCTAGTCTGTGGGCTATGTAGAAATTTAAGCAATTATTTTAAATGGTATTTAGTATCCGGTGGACAGTAACAGCTCCTGTTTTGACCTAACAGTTAGCAATTTACAATTTTTAATGCATCTTTTTTAACTGTCAAATAGTGATTTTGTGATATGAATATGTTTCTAGCATGAATGCTTACATTTAATCTTTCTCTGTGTTTGCCACGATGTGTGCAAATAATAGAAATTAACATAGAATCATAGAATAGTTTGAGTTAGAAAGGACCTTAAAGATCACCCAGTTCCAGCCTCCTGCCATGGACAGGGACACCTCCTACTAGACCAGGTTGCTCAAAGCCCCATCCAGCCTGGTCTTGAACACTGCCAGAGGTAGGGCAGGCAAAACATCTTGGGGTAACATATTCCAGTGCCTCATCCTCACAGTAAAGAACTTCCTCCTTTTATCTAATCTACCCTGTTTCGGTTTAAAGCCATTCCCCCTTGTCCTGTCACTACATAAGCTTGTAAAAAGTCCCTCCATATTTCTTGTAGATCGCCTTTAGGAAGACTCCACTAAGGTCTCCCAGGAGCCTCCTTATCTCCAGGCTGAAGAAGTCCAACTTTCTTGGCCTGTCTTCATGGGAGAGGTGCTCCAGTCCCCTGATCATCGTTGTGGCCCTTCTCTGGACTTGCACCAATGGGTCCATGTCCTTCATATGTTGGGGACCCCAGAGCTGAACACGGTAGTGCAAGTGGGGTCTCACAAGAGTAGACTAGAAGAGAATCACCTTCCTTGACTGCTGATCACACTTCTTTTTATGCAGCCCAAATAGGATTTGTTTTCTGAGACATGTAGCTGCTTTTTTCAAAATGCCCGAATCAACAGTCCTATGCTATCAACTAAGACTTTACAAAAATCTTTAAAAAAACCCATTTGGTCTCCCTATGTGAATCTATACACACACCACAGACCATTATACACTGTTTTGGGGTATTAAGTGAAACACTGACAGGTTGCATTTCTTAAAATATTTTAAGACAGATTATATCAACTGTTCCTGCTAGCAGCAGAAGTGAAATTACAGATGTAATTATTGATGTGGTATTGTCTATATACAATAGATAAAAGAAAGATAGATGTGAGACAACAAGGTAGAAATGTGGTTATGTGTAAAGGATCTTCTTGAGACTTCTCTCACCTACTGAGCAAATCACAGACTGGGGATATGGTAGTATATAAGTGAGAAGACCATAAGAGCTTGTACTAAAATTGGTAGAATTCAGCAGTTTTGATAAGAGCAGTAACAGTGTGATTCCAGCAGCAGGAGCAGTGGTCTATAATGTGTAAAGGTCTTCTGTTCAATCTTTTGTCCAAGAGGTTCATGTAACAGTGAGAGAAGGGATTGATCTCAGCTCTATGCTCTTAAAACTGCATAGGAAACAATGTGAATTCCACTACCTTAGAACAAAATATGATGATTTCAGCTTTATGCAAGGTGTTTGCAGATCTCATTTGAAGGCATTCAACAGATCAGGAGTAAAACCAGCACAAGAGGGCTTGCCATCCTTGCCCTGGTGTTCTAGAAAGCAAATTTCACTGTTAGAGTTGTACTTCGTAGATGTGAAAGTTTAGGAGTTCCTCTTTGTCGCTGAATCTTTGTGCACTGAAAAGTATTTACAATGCGAACACTTTATAGGCTTGATTACACAGGAGCATAGTCAATAGCTTTAAACTGCTAATAAATAAGGATGCTGACGGCAGAGTCAGAGCTGAATTGAAATTCTTCGCTTTGAATCTCGCAGCCCCTCATGCTGTGAGTGCTTTACTAACAAGCCACAGGTGAACACTTCATGAATGCATAAAGCTGTGATCCTGGAGGTGAGTTTGTGGCATTCTATGCTCACCCTACAGGGCACTGCATCTGTTGTATAATTAGCTGTTCTTTTTTTATAAATAGCCACAAAGTGTAGCAGGCAGGTCTAGCAAAAATGTGGAGGAAGAGAAAATATTAATGAGAAGCAATGAGGTGGCATTAGACAGTTAGTATGGACAAAATATGAACATATGAGCTGTGTCATTGAACTAAGTCCTGCTTGAAAGAAAAGCAGGATGGGAACCTTAGAGACTAAATTCCTCTTTTCTTTTACGGAACAAGCAGCACCCAAGAGAGCTTCCCTAATTTGTTCTGCCAAAGTGCATCAGCACTGCCCTGGAGGCCTTTAAGAGTGGAAAAATACTTTTTTCCACCCCCTTTCTCCCCAAAGCCGTTCAGTTTCAGGCTGTCTGTTAAGGCTTCCAACCAAGGTTGCAATGGCAATGAATTTTTTCTCTCTCTTCATGGATGTCTGCCCACCAGGAACTGGACTGAGACCAGCAGCTCATTTGGCATTGGCTGCTTAGCAGTCGTCAGATGATAATGGTATCTGATCACTGCTGACCTGGGTCAGCATCAAATGTGTGAGTGAGGGCTTTAAAGCCTCGGTATCTATTAGCAATCCCACTGAGCTGGCCCTGGGTTGGAAACTGCTCAAATACAGACTGTGTGCCTTTCACTGAAATGAATGTTAGCATTGATTTTAATGGGAGTTTTCGCTTGCTTAAATTAGTAGTGTAAAGGACAGGTAAGCAACTTAAAGAAGACTGACAGCTGGAGCCAATGCCAAATACAGCTGTAACCGTGTCTTCTGTGTTTCATGATGATGTGTGGTTCTTTTTTCTAAAGATGTTGCAGCCTCCCTTTTAGTAATGCAGTTTTGTAGCCTCCTTGTGTGGTAGGCAGAGATTCCTACAATGGCTGTTTTCTGAGCCTGGTTGAAGGAGCATTTGTTTTTTAATCCAGAAGAAACAGAAAACATTCCTTTGGATCTTGGTGTTGTTAAGTACTTCAGGTACTGAGGAATACACTGTTCTAGGGTACCCAAAAGGACTCTTTTATAACTTCCTTAGCCCTTGTGACAGCCATATGTGGCACTGTATAAACAAATTTTTCTAATGTTGATGAGATGTTGTTCTATGTCACTGTTGTTCATTGTTCCTGGAATTTTTCCAGTTCCTTTCAGGTGTGGATGCTTGGTGCAAAATGTGCAGTGAAGGAGGCCTCCCCTCAGAAATGCAAGACCTGGAGTTGGCCATCCACCATCATCAGACCCTGTATGAACAAGTAACGCAGGCCTACACAGAGGTATGTGCTTCCCAGAGAAGAATGCATCTGTTAAGTGATAACAGATATTTGACTGCATTTTGGAGCTTAGCTTTTCTAAATGGGATAGGTTCTGCTTTCCATTTCTGTGATTGTTTCAAGAGAGTCAGATCTAATCCCAGACTGTAGGAGGTGATTCCCAGAAATATGCTTGTAAGGGCATGATGGGACAAATCATAGAATGGTTTGGGTTGGAAGAGACCTTAAGATCATCTAGTTCCAAACCCTCCTGCCACAGGCAGGGACACCTTCCACTAGACCAGGTTGCTCCAAGCCCCATCCAACCTGACCTTGAACACTGCCAGGGATGGGGCAGCCACAGCTTCTCTGGGCAACCTGTGCCAGTGTCTCACCACCCCCACAGTAAAGAATTTCTTCCCCATGTCTAATCTAAGCCTACCCTCTTTCAGTTTAAAAACATTCCCCTTTGTCCTGTCACTGCATGCCATTGTAAAAAAACCTCTACAGATTTCTTGTCGGTCCCCTTTAGGTACTGGAAGTGTTCTAAGGTCTCCCTGGGCAAAACAAGCCCAACTCTCTCAACCAGTCTTGGTAGGAGAGGTGCTCCAGGCCTCAGATCATCCTTGTGGCCTCCTCTGGACTCACTCAAACGGGTCCATGTCTCTTTTGCTTTGGGGGCCCCAAAGCTGAATGCAGTACTACAGGTACTCATGAAAGCAGAGTTTTGATGATCATACTCCTTTTGATGCAACCCACCAAACAATTGGCTTTCTGGCCTGTAAGAGCACACTGACTAATTAATAGTTAATAAATAATTCCTTATGATTCCATAAGAATTCCTAATAACACTATGACATACTCTAGGCCATTCTCTACCTTGTCCCCCTCTCTTTCTCCCATTTCTATTTTTCTGTCCGGATCATTAGAAACCTTCCATAATAACTGCTTCTTCCTCCACTAGAGCTGAAACAAATGTGTGTGCTGCTTCTCTTCGCCTCACCAGAGGCTGAACTTGCTCCAAATGGAGAATGGTCTATTTAGAAAGGAGGAATCTGTTTCAGCACTTGGATTTTAATCTCTAAACCTGTGGTTTATCCCAGAGTTTTATATTTACTCACAGTTAAATCAGCTTTATTATTTACCTCTGCACAATACAGGGTATTCTTTAATTTCTGTAAATAAAAAATTATTAATGGCATATGGAAAAATTGTTTTCTTGAAATAGGTTTTTTTGTTTGTTTGGTTTTTTTACCAAAAAAAATCATTTTCTTTAGAATTCAAATCTAGAGCTAGTGCTAGCCCCCCAGAGAAGAGCTGCTTCACTGCCTTTGCTGAACAGGGAATCTAAGCCACCAATAGCTTGAGCTCTTTTGCTGTTCTGAGTCCTGGCTCTAATACAGGTATGCTAATGGGAACAGAGGATGCCAAAAGCTTTTTCCTTCAATATATAAAACCACAGAGATGTCAGGTCCTCATTACAATAAATGCTGAAAAAAAAACCTTGTGCTTTAGAATCATTTAGCTTGGAAAAATCATTGAGTCCAGCTGTTAACCTGACACTACCAAGTCCACAACTAAACCCTAAGCAGTGTCAGCTGTATTTGTATAGACTGTTGTCAAATATCTCAGACCTAAATAAAGTATGTGTGTTTTGTTTTATTTTAAAAGAGGGTGCCAAGGATGTTAAGACTAAACCATATTCTCTGGCATTTTGTCAAAAAAACCAAGAAATTCTTCGCTTGCTTTTTCCCCTATTAAGGCTTTAGCATGCAATAAAAGCTACTGAAAAACAGCCAATGTTCAATACATCTGACTGTACAGACCTGGGTCTGTGTTTAGTCCACTTTATTTTGCAAAAGGGCTGCAGGACCTCCCTGGCATCTGGGAGGACTCTTCTAGGAATAAGTCTAGTCTGTTTACCCTAGGCATGGGCCAACCTGCAAATTACCCTGGATTGGGAAGACATGTATGTAATCTGTTTTATACTGTTATCTATGTCTCCAGGACTCAAACTTGTTGGAAAGTAATCCATAGATCACCTGAATGCCTCGGTTTAGTTATATTTTTCATTTCCCTGCACTGTGATGTGCTTTGACTGTTTTTCTGCATACCAAGCAATTTTGCTCCTTCCAGGATTTTCCAAGCTGGACTGGAGAACTGTGATAGTGCTTGCTACACTTAGTAAATTACCAAGTGAAGAGTCCAGATCAGAATATAACAACTCTCCTCCATGCTCAGCCCTTACTCTATTCAAGATGTTCTTGGAAGAATCTGTAGTATAAAATATAAGAGAAAAGTATTTGCTAATCTAGGCATAGTGGTAGGCACTCATACATGTTCAGTGAAACTGTGCAGATATCTTGATGATGAATGTAAGAAATCTTAGATGGAAATCTCTATTTTCCAAACACCTGCAAGAATTTGGGAGTTAGTCAATTAGAATGAACAGGTCCAGGTTGCAATCACAAAGAGCAATTCTTTATTCAATACTGAGATTTCTTACGAACAGATTGTGTGAGCAAATGGAGAACAGTCCTGTTGACCTCCAGTTGCAACTGTGAATTTTATACATGTGCCTAGTCAGGTGAATATAAGGGTTTTTTATTGTGTTTAAAAATTATTTCTAAAAATTAATTGAATTATGATTAAATAAAGAAGTTTGAAACTGACGTTTTATCAATCTTAGGTTTTTGTGCAATGAAAATTCTTTTAAAACTCATAGCCAAAAGCAGAGTTTAACATGCATATAACTTTTGCTGATGGTTCGTCAGAAGACTATAACTCATCACAAACACAGCTGCTTAAAACATTTCTATATTACTTTACCAGTAAGTAAATTTTTTAAACAGTATGTAGAAATGCCAGAAAGGTTATAGTCTGTTATTTTGGAAAGGTTCATCCCTTTTCCCAGAGCTACGTGGTGAGCTATAAGGCCTTAGAAGTCTTGCCTTCTGTCCACATGCCTGTTTCTTCAGTCTAGATAATGCCCCTTGCCCACAGAAAATAATGTTCCTTCCCTCAGAGGTCTCTATGGTGAGATAAAAAATTGTAGCTTTATCTTTCCTTTCTTGTCTTTCTGAGTCTTTAAAAATCTGTTTCTATTTGTATAATTTTAAGAAATTTTCAATAAATGGATAACCATTTCGTATGGATATTTAATAGGATATTAATGAACATTACTAGGATATATGGGCTTATTCTCTTCAGTCACAGAGTATAACAAAGCAGTTCAGATTCACTGCAGACACCTAAGAGGCGCTCAAAGAATCTTAGGGAGACTCTCTTTTTCCACCTTGCCATGTTTGTAGCCATAATTATTTGTCTGGTTTCCTTTACTGCACTTAAGTGAAGCTCAGAGATAGCAAAGGCAGAGACCACAGACCTGATACACAATCCACAGCTGAGCAGTCCTTTCCTGCACTAAGTCAAGCTGCTGGGAGAGCAGGTGTTCTTCCTTCCGAGAATCAAGTGGTACTCTTGATTTTACTTTGGGTAGAATAGTGCTGGAAGGAGAAGATGTGTATGAGGTGTATACCTTTAGCAGATTCCCCTCTTGCAAGAAGAGTTCTTTTAGATGACTCTATCCAGAGTGTACTTACGGTGTTCCACCAGTGTTTCTAGTGGATTAACAACAGGAGACAAACTTGGGACACCCTACTGAGAACTGTACTGATTTGGTAAAGATAAGGGGGAAGGAAGAGAGAGAAAGGTTTTTCTCCAGTCAGGCTTGAGCCCGGCTGGTGATAAGAGCATCCTGTTCATTGCAGTATGATTAACTGCCCTTTATTGTCTGTTTCTAGAGGCATGATGTATTATTAGCTGTAAAGACCAATTTTTTTTTTTTCCGAGTTCAAATTGTAACTGTTTCACAGATGGCACCATTTGTCTAGTCACTTGCAAAGGCTTTGGAGGTCTTTCTGACCTAGTATATAGGTTATCTGTGGATTTTAACTTATTACCTAAATACGTATGTACAGCATCCATGGAAATTATTCCCCTAGCACAACAAAATCTATATTTTGATTCACCCAGGATCACTTAACTTACAGTAGCATTTGCATGCTGCCCATCATAGCCTTTCTCTTACTGTGAAGACAAAATGCAGGAATATGACCGGAGTGTATGTGTGTTGTACCAGGTGATGAGTTAAACCTTCCCATAGAGTCCAGCAACAATTATGTACTTTTCAAAATAAGTGAGAAATGGTCCAATTTGCTTTCACAAATGCAGCTCTGGCACTTACACCTCACAGAGACTACAAGTCATACAGGGTGCAGGTCTATTAAATTTAAAAATTTTGTAATATTTCTTAAAAATACAATGTGAAATGTAAGTGAAGGGATGCAGCTAAACTGAGTTGGTGATGCTTGCCTGGTCTTTGAGAAATTCAAAAGATTCACATGAAGAGATTTGGTGATTTATTTTTGTAGTTATAAGGAGAACAGTGGTATTACTGAAAGAACAAAGTAGGTAGGTTCTCAATTTATGAAGCTGTGGCCTTCTTTTCTGAAATCTGTTCATCTATGAACTCTGACAGCACAAACCTTCTGTGACCATTGATTGGGAATGCAGTAACATTCACAACAAAAATACTTTCAGAAAAGAAAACTTTTAAACAAAAGAACTTCAGAGCTGCAAAAGATACAAAATCCTGGAGTATGTATGTATGTAATCCTTGCAGATACTGAGTACTGCTGGTTACCCAATTGCCACTGTGTTCCTTGCCGTATAGTTACTCCAGCATGATGGAACAAGCGTGTAATTTGGAAAGCAGGAGAACACTTCTAATAGCCTCTGATTTGTGTTAATTATTGTTAGCAGGACAACACAAGCACTTCATGTCTGGCATTTATCTCTGTCTGTGCAGAAAATAACTGGAAGGCTATGCCCACCAGGGAAAAATCATAGCTTCTAATCTCTGAGGCTTTTTAGACAACAGGAACAAATTATCATGCAATAGATGAAAACCTAAATCCTGTAGAAGAAAAAGGAGTAAGATAGAATGCGGAAGTGTACTCACGCTTTCTCTTACACCGCAAATATATGAGAAAATTGTCCTGTTTCAGTTTCGGATGAAGTAGGGGCATACAAGCTATCACCTTTGAAACAGCTCTTTTGTTCTGCACTGCTCCCACCACTGAGAGTTTTCATTGTAAAGGCCTTGTGACCATATTCATGCACTAGGCAGCTCCAGAAAAACACTTTTCCATAAGATGAATGAATTTTGTCTGGTGTTTTGATCAGTTATGATTAGTATACCAAAGGATCTGAGCCTTTGAAATGGAAGAATTTAAGTTTTATACCTCCAAGAGGCAAAAAATTGACATGCAGGGTCTACACTTGGGAGATGGTGTGGGTATGAGTAGGTCTATATTATGGCTCGAAGTTTCCAGGAAACTAGACCTGAGTAAAGCATTTCTGTCATATTGTCTGTGCTGTCATGTGTCTTTTACTGATAAACTTTTACACCTTTATTGTTAGTTGTGATTCTGTCAGGGTAAATCAGCAGGGACTATACTAAAAGCATAGTTTCACAATCCATGGACAGATTCTGACCAACTCTAAGCCCAAAGGCCAGTAACAAGAACATATTGAATTCACACAGTGAATTTAGCCAGTGCAAAGAGTGAGTTTCTGCTTCCAAGTGTGTGCGTAGCCTTGTTTTTCTGTTTCCCTGGTTAAATTGTGGCTGATTATCTTCCCATGGATAAAATAGAATTTAGCATGCCTTGTTTCCTTTCCTGTCTAGAAGCTGCTTCTTCCTGCCCAGCAGCTATTGCCACCTCCATAATGTTGCCAAGTTAACACCTGTGCTTAAGAGTTTCTGCCTAAAATCCTCCCTCATATCACCACTGTCCACTGCTGTGGATGAGTACAATCATTCCCTCTCTGACTCCAGAAGGCTCCAGCATACGCAAATTGTTCCAGCTGGTCTTCATCTTCAACTGAATATGAGTATGGAAAGCTACTCCCTATGGATTCTCCAGTTATTTCCTAATTTAATTCCAGATTGCCCTGAATATTTAAAAAATCTCCAAGGATGTGCCTAAGCCCACCTAATAGTCATAAATGTGATGAGATTTGACTCCCACTTTTTCCAGTATAAGTCTCAAAGGCTCTCTTGATTTCTCTGAAAAGGCACCATGTATACACTGCTGCAAAAGACTTGGACATAGCATGGCCTGGCAAAAGACAAAGGTTTGGGTATTAAAGGATTGAACATGCTACATTTGAATGTGCAACTTATAATATGGAAATAGATGAGACTTGGACATCCTTGGTTTTACTTTGACTGATAAAGTTCAAACTTAAAACTGGATGGAAAACATTCATTATACAATTCTCTGGCATTATTGGGGATTCTGATTGCACAGAAATAAAAATGCTTTTCAGGAAATCTTGATGTTTTCACTGCAGTTCGTTTCAGAGGGAAAAGCGGGTTGGGAAGAGGAGAGAGATTCCAATAATGTTCTCATTTACCATTTCAATTGAATAAAATATTTTAACTTTGCAATCTGCAACTGAAAAATATTTCCGAAAGCCATTTTTAGAGAACCAGTGCATGCACACACTTGTTAATAGCAGTTTGGGTTTTATGGTTCCATTTTTCATTTTGTCCTTTCAGTAGGAAAATGCTCCAGGAATGTTCCAGAAAAAAATCTGGCATTAAAAAATCTGGCGTTCTGTGTTTTTTTTAATGCCCAAATGCCTTTGCATCTGTAAATGTGTTTCAGTATGCTCAGAAAAGATTGCACATGTGCAAAGAACTTTGCATCTGTCAGCAAACTTTGTAGCCCACTGAATATGGAGACTTTAGGTCCCCCTGAGCTGTTTGTGGG
Organism: Forpus xanthops; assembly: GCA_032466535.1. Classification (NCBI taxonomy): domain Eukaryota; kingdom Metazoa; phylum Chordata; class Aves; order Psittaciformes; family Psittacidae; genus Forpus; species Forpus xanthops. Next base: position 15,397 of record JASSUY010035605.1, read on the forward strand.
TAAGAAAAGAATCACTATCATATACTAATTTATTTTTCACTGCCAATGAATGAAATACAGAACTGGAATGTCACAGGTCCCAATGCATATATATATACTTAGTAATCCGATGATGAAAGGACTCTCACTTATCATACAGAATATGAATGACTCTGCCATCTGTGGTTTTCTTAAAATGCCACCTCCTCACAAAAATAGGCACACTATTGCAAATTCTACCTGTCATCAACTAGTGTATGTCAAGAATTTTCAGTGCCCATGTGTCAGATTGTAATATAGTCTTGGTATCCATCCCTGTATGCAGTCTGAGCAGTACAGTATCTCTGCTCCTGCTGAGTTACACAGCAGGCCCACTAGGAAGTGAAGGCAAGTGCTGAATATATAAGTACAAGTCAGAAAGATAATATGAGGTCTTTCTTCCTTTTTGTCTAAAATAAGGAAAACACACAGGGGAAAAAGTCAGCTAGTCTGTTCTCGGTTAGCTATTGGATGTTTAAGTACCAGTGCAGTGAACTAAACCTATTTCTTCCTTCAGGTGAGCCAGGATGGAAAAGCCTTGCTGGATGTCCTACAGCGTCCGTTGAGCCCTGGGAATTCTGAATCCCTCACTGCTACTGCAAACTACTCCAAGGCTGTTCACCAGGTGTTGGATGTGGTCCATGAGGTCCTGCATCACCAGAGGCGCTTAGAGAGCATCTGGCAACACAGAAAGGTTCGGCTACACCAAAGGCTGCAGCTCTGTGTTTTCCAGCAGGATGTTCAGCAGGTAATATTATTACTAAAGGAGATAAAGAATGTTCCTTTCTTTGCAGCCATAAAGATTGTTCGCTGACTCATCTAGAGGATATTGCCATAGCCAAGATTTCACTTGCAGCTGTTATCTATGCTAAAATCGTAACGCACCTTTCAGTACCTCTTGGTTTCATGTTGGAAATCATCAGTCAGTCTGTTAATTATTGATCAGCCCATTCCCCCTGAGAATATGACACTATTTTCAGTGGTTAATTCTTCACAAGTGAGCAATTGGCAGTCGGTGCTCTGCTGTTCTTGAGAAAGTGAACATCACTTTCAAGTGTAAAAGGCAATCAAGCTGTGGTATATTTTACCTTCCTAAGTGAAAACAGAACAAATACAGACCTTGTAATGATGGTGTTTGGATGATCTTTGCATTATTACCACTTATAGAGTCCATGTACCTGTGGAATGAATGTGCTGGCTCAAATGTATTGCACACTCCAACGTGCAGTGCCCACTTCACAGAAATACAATTTATACAGTACAGGCTCATCTCTGAGAACTTAGGCTCCAGGTGAATAACTGTTCTCTCCCAAAGGAATCTATTTGAATACCAGCACAACAGTGTAACTGAGAGTAACGTATATGAATCCATTTGAATACCAGCACAACAGTATAACTGACAGTAACGTATGAGATTCCACATTAGTAGCTGCCAAATAATGCGAGCACAATCAACAGATGTTATGGATCTCTGCTAATTCAGGATGGTGTGGTTTGTTTAAGGGCCCCATTACGGCCTGAAGCAGATGTTGGTAGCAATATGGTACTTGCTTTAAATGAAGAGGCTGAATGCTCTAATCATGTTTATGGATCATTCTAATGTCCCTGGGGTTCTCTATGCCATTGCCTTCCTCCAAGTGAAAAATGAGGTGGAGTTGGAATGACAAAGCTGTCTCATGCAAAATAGACATGAACCAACAAGGACAGGAGACAGGCAACTTTTATTCAACATGAAAATTTGTGGACCTGTTAGTGCCATAGTTGAAGTACACCAGCAGAGACTGAACTACAGCTGTAGATACCCTTTACAGATATGTATGACCATTTCTTTGGCAATCTTGAAAAGTTAGCCAGAATTTCTAGCTGCTCAATTTTTCCTGTAAAACCACACAAACATTTATGCCATATATATATAACTAAAACTAGGACTTAATGTAACAGATGCTTAATTTAAGCAATTTCATTTTTGTTATGTGTCAGCAATCATACTGCATGATAATGAAATTCATAAGCTGTACATTAAATAGAGCATGTACTTGGAATTCAGTTAGAATACTCCCTGCAAACTCTATGAAGTTCATACAATTCTGGGATTAAAATCTCAAAAAGCAAGGACTGTAAATTGTGATGATATTGTCCTTTTTCCAGTTGTGGTATATAATGTCAATAGGAATACATGTTATCCTAGGTATTCTTCAGTCTTTCCAACCCAAAACTTTCTCTCCTGCATCTTCTGAAGTCAGCAGAAGTGTATATGAATTTTCTTTGTGAAAACCATTCAGTCTTTTACTTCCCACATATGAAGGCAATGAGGCTGTGTCACTGGTTTTCAAAAGGAACAGGTTTTTTGTACATACTGTGACTTTTAGTGGGAGAAAAAGAAACAAACGATAATAGTTACAGAGTACAATCGCTTTAGAGAGCGTTACTCTGTGTGAGTTCTGTTGGCAGTAATCTTCCAAAATTTTTCTCTTAATGGGTAGTTATTATCTGGGAAGCAACAATTTAATGACAGACATGATTCTGTCCTAGCACACACTGGAGGCATCTCTTTGTCCTACTTAGCAAGTAGAGAGGAAGAGATGAATCATTCTGTTCACTAAGCATCTGTACTATTCAAGATAAATGCTTTGTAAGTCATAAATGAAATTATCAGCTACATAAAAGTATAAAATATAGATTCCATGAGGAGGAGGAAGATATCCGCATATGTTGATGTTGGTTTGGTTTTGGTTTGTCTTTTTTTTTTTTTTAAATAATCGCCTCCTGTATATCTGTCATGCAATTCCTATTATGCTTATTTTGTTAAATGCTCATCAGTTGGCAGATGAAGCTGCTACCTGTATGTTGACACTAATCATAAATAACATTTATCTTTAACAGTTTATTACCTTGTCAAAGTTTAATAACCTTTACTGAGTTCTTCCTGGTTCAAGTTTAGGAAATAAAGATGTGGAAGAACAAATCTTGACAGGAGAGCCTTGAGTTTATTAAACTTTGCTGTCTTCTAAATAAGTAATGATACAGTGTAGTTCCTGTAAGGAAGATGCTCCTTTTCCCTTTTCACCAGCTCAAAATTAAGGGTGTTCTCACAGATGCAATTTTCTTGGTCAGGATGTCCTGTGGCTCACCCTCTCCAGCCAGTGTAGTGAAAATTCTGGTTAAATATGATCTCCATGTCAGAATTTATACTCCCTCATTTGTTCATCCCAACCTTTCTTTTCACTTCAGCTGTTCTGTATCAATCTTATCTTAAAAGCAGATGTGCACAGGAACAGGTTTTGTTATGCTGCATGTTCTTAATACAGTCTCCAGAAGTATTCTGCATCCTCTCCATCTGTCATTAACGGCATTAATAGCTGCTTGTAAATACACATCTCCAATAAGAGATTCTTATGGATCTTGAGAGGTCAATAATTCCTCACCTAACTACTCTAGTTAGACTTGCCAGGAGGATCAAGTATTTAGGCATAGAACATCAAGTGTCCATAGAGAGCTCTTGAAAAACTGGTTAGCTGGATAAAGGCTCTTCAGTAGGCCTGTTGTATGCCTTATGAATGGATTTAAGGGTTAAACTATATTGAACAGGGCTAATTCATATAATTCCTGATGTATTTTGCATCATTTGCAAGGTACGACTACAAGCTGAATGCATTACTTACAGGTAAGGGCACCGTTCTCATGTAGTTTCACACTGTCAAGGAAATAATTTCTATTCCACCTGGGTTTGAACTGCACAAAACCTGAAAACATTAAAAATGATGGATTAACAGAAATAAAAGTAGTTTTTATTCTGTGATAGAAAGTCAGGCATCCTTAATCATGTCATAACCAAAATGCAAATTGTGCAGTAGGAAAGAAAAAAGTTTAAACACTGTGGATTGCTAAGTTACAATGTCAATGTAAGAAATGTTCTGCTATAAAACATCATTAAAAGTAATCACTACCTCACACCATTAGACATTTTACAAGATTATTTGCTATTACATCTATGTATTAGTACAATTACATCAATTTGTACATATGAACCAATGTAAATAATGATGTGCTAAGGAAAATGAGTTATGAGTATGTAGCATTTTAAAGAAGGCAAAAAAATAAATTGTGTGAAACTGCATTTGCAGCCTTCACAGGAAATGGAGCACCGCTCACACAAAAGGGATAGCAGTTATGAGAATTTGTGAGCTGTTACAAGACTCTATGCAGGCAGGAACTGATAAGGAACTCTTAACATCAGGATTATTTAGGATCATTATTAAAATGTTGGGTCACCAAGTGTGTACAATACTTCATTGCTTCATTTATTTTTTTGAAGTTCTCTGTCATACCAGATAGAGAAGAGGTGCATTGTTAGATCATTTTAGAACACAGCTGAGGGAGGAGGTACTGAGATTATGTCCTGCAGGAGAGGAAGAAAATCCCTTTGACATCCATACAGATATTCTGTCATTGATGCAAATGCTTCAGCCTATTTTTGGTAGCTTTTCCTTTTTGTTCCTTTCTGCTCTGGGTCTTCACTTTCTGGAGACTGTTTACTAGCAAAATAGCACCATTTCCATTTCTGGGGAGATTTGAAATTGTTCTCATGTTGTCTTGAATTTCCACTGCTTTCCGCTCTTGCATTCTGCTTTACCATGGTCTTACCCATGCTTCTGCATGCATCTCTCCACTCTGGTATGTCCTTTTTTTACCCCCTTGAACAGCAACACTGAGAAACAGCAAGGGTAGCATAAGGGTTATGCCATGCACAGATGTTACCAAGCAGCCTTAGAAATAGCTGAAGTAATTTTATAATGCCATTCTTCACCCCATTACCTCCCCCATCTCCTTTGTTTCAGATAGGCAAGAATTTTGTCTGAATTCTTTCACTTCATAAACGCATTCAAGTAAAGCTGTAAAGCCTGAAGTGTACCTATTAAAGCAAAAGACAATCGATGTATTATTGAAATAGTCTGTACAAGCCTTGAACTTCATATTCTAAAGCACTCTCGTGGCAGAACAGTCAAGCTGCTGTTCTTATTCTGCAGGCTTCATTCCTTCTAGCTGTAATTCTCAGTCTTTCCATCATCTCCATACATACACACAAACAGCCAGACACAGACAGCCATTTTCTCTGCAGATGAATATGATTCTTTTGAGATCACTCCTGGTGCTGCTTCCTTCTTTTTTTATTTTGGTTGTGATGGGTGCCTCTAAAGAGAAAGCTTGAAAATAGGTGAATATGGTGGGAGTTTCCTGACATTGATGGTTCTGGGTGACAAAATGGAACAGGCCTATCATGTCAATTGAAGACCAGTTGCAAACGGCTAGATTGCTGGATGACACTAACAAACGCTTACTGGCAAGAGGGTGTGTACTAAGAAGCCTGGGACTGTTGCTCTACCAGCTGTAATGATGCTTCAGATCCTCTTGGTTATTGAAAAGGTAGAACTAGACCAGTGTCAGATTCACCTGGAGTTTTCTAAAGTTCTAAATTGTGTTCTGTTGGCTTCGTGCCCAGGTACATTAATGGACATAGCTCTGGTTTCCTTGTGCAGTTATCTGCTTCTGGTGATACCTAAAAAGGCCGTGCAGCCATACTGATATCATTACATTTACCAGCTGCCATTGTGTGGAAAACTGCAAAGTATTGCAGAGGAAAGGCTGTCTCTCTTCATAACCAACCACTTCAACTTGTAACGTGTCTGGCTTTTACTGGCCAAAAAAAACAAATCAGGTCATGATCCTGACATCGCTTATATGGAAAAACGTCCTGCCAATATCTGTCTGTCTCTATGTACACTCTGAGAATGCTGAACACTTCATGTGATGCACGTGATCTACGTAAGTCCATTTGTAGAAATATGGTAGGATATTTGAGGCACTTCATGATTCATTTAGCTCTCGCACAAGAGGATTAGGTCTGTACACACACCCCCATATGCATACATACACTCAGTTCTTGATCACTTCAAGCAGCAAAGAGTTCATCAACATTCTGTAGTTTTCCGACTTTGTGTCAAAACCAGAAGAAGCAAGGCTATGTATCACTTTTTATGCTTTATTTACAATAATACCTCCACTAGGTCTTGTAAAACAAGATATTTATTTGTAAACAGTTGCTAAGAAAAAAGAATATCATAATAAAATCAAGATTATATTTACTACCATATGACTTCAGCCACAGCACCCTGCAAAAGTATGGCACGTGGTCCATGTTACATGTAAGCAGATTTAACCTGTAAATAGCTACCACAGACACACCATTAATTAAAACATTACAATTCAAAGCATCCTAGAGAATTGTCACAGCCCCTTTGGTAAATTTACCAAGTAATGAGATGTGCTTAGTGTTTGTCACTTATATGTTCACATTTTCAAAGTATTACTGCTGTACTTTCTCTGGGCTTAGAAGGTATATGTGACCTTAAGCCATAAGATTGAAATGTTACTAGACAGTGGGTAGAGGTTGTCTTGTCCCTAAAAATAATGAAAAAGGAATTCAGGAGTCAATACTGATAACACTGCTTGGCAACCTTCTCCCAGTGTGGTATAAAAGGAGAGAAAACAACTTCTTGTTATCTGTGATTGAAAGATAAATACCTCCATTTTCACTAACCCTATCCTTCCAGTAATTGTTGAGGCCAGTGTCCCCACCTGGTTTATTATCTGATATAAATATCTCACCACACAATTCTGATAGATCACCATACAACTTTCACCTACATAGCTCTAAAGGACTAACTTAGTAATTTGTACACATCCGAACCCACGTTATGTCTCTAATAGCCTCTTAGTGCTTGTCAGCTTCATTATTTATGCAGCAAAGGATTGTATGTTTGGAGTAAAAAAAAAAAAAAAGAAAAAATTGCTTGTTTCCATCCACTCCTCATCACAGACCATGCAATAAAACATCTTGGCAACTGCTTCTTTAGAGCAATTTTCATTCCATTCCTTTTGGTCCTGCCAAAGGAACTGGCATGTTTTCAGGCAATGTGAGTGCAAGTCTAAGCAATGAAGAGATTTGTATCCCCACTCATATTCTGAAGTGGACTAAGAAGTAACCAACACTGAACGCTGGTTTGAAAGTGAAGTGGTAGTATGTATTTGCTGATTAGTATCCTGCAGGTTTTATGAAATAAGTTAATAATGATGTGGCCATTTAAATAACACAGAAGTTGCTGAACAAGTTAGTTGCTTATTTTGAACTGTTAAAAAATGATTGTAATTTCTTAATTTGAATCCGCATCCGCATGGGATTGTGCAGTTTTTGCCGATTTCTTCTTTTCTACATATGTGTCTCTAACCACTGGGGGCAGCAGAGGGCGGTACAATAAGAGCACTGCACATCTACACTATACCTATTACTCAATGACCAGATTGTGTTAATTTGCTGCACAAAGCAGCCATACTAGGAAGGAGAATATAGCCCACATATTTTTTCAGTTTCTGGTGATTTCATATGGGTGTTTCTCTAGTTCCTTTAGCTTGCAGAGACATGGGGCATTTATAGACAGTGTGCTCAGGGTTGTCCAACCCAAGCAGAACAGGGTTCTTGGAAAAAACTGAAAGAAGTAACATGCATTTTTCCTCTTTAGCAGTGACTCTGGCGTAGAACTCTGCTCTTCAAAGGGTTACATGAAGATGTGCTTCCTAAATGAGGAGTGCTAACACTGATATTTGAATATGTTCAGACAATTGCTGTTGATGTGGAGCTAGGCTCTGTGTTTCTGTCCAGGCAATCACATTTGCACCCTGAAGCCAGTGATCAGTGTATGGTATGAGAAAACCTCAGGGATATCTCAGGCTATCAGCCTAAGAAGCTAATTGATATAAATACTTCAAACCCATCAGAGAGAGGGAGCTGTGTTCTGAGCTTCTGACAATTGTCTTTTAATATAGATGGATATTAGCTTGTACTTTTTGTGCCAAAACTCTTCACAAAGAACTGTAGGTTTAAATTACTGTATTTTCATTTAATGATATTTATTTTGGAAATTCCTTTAGAGTTGCTGATAAGCAGTACTCCATCCTTGTCATAATTGATTTAACATGAAACTTGAAATTATCTGCAAACCTTTGTGTCTTTCTTCCTCTGTATAGTTATTAAACCAAGCAGACAATTGTTCTTTGTGCTTTTAATGTCACTGATTAAAAAATAATAATGATCATGTTTTAATTTAGACACAGATCAATAGTGCTAGGGATATCAAACTTCAGGGGCCAGCTTCAGTTACCAACTAAAGTTTACTTAGCACTGATGTACAAGCAGTGTGAGAACACTTTGATGAGCTCCACAGCTGTCTTGAGAAATAGGATCTGAAGAAATCTGAACCAACCAGCTTGATCTCTGAACCTACTGAAGGGAGAAGAGGAACTGAAGAAAAAAAAACACCAAAATCCTTTGTGCCCCAAAAAGCATTTTTCTTGTTTAGAGCACTGTCTGTCCTTCAAGGTTCAAGGCCTAGTCTTTTCTGATGGTCTGTTTTCCTATGTCTTGAGCTGCAAATGTTTGGATTATTATTAAAAATTTAGGAATCTCTAAGAAGGCCTTCTAAAAACTTTCTGAAATCCTACTGACTTAGAACCATAGAATAGTTAGGGTTGGAAAGGACCTTAAGATCATCTAGTTCCAACCCTCCTGCCATGATCAGGGACACCTCACACTAAACCATGTTACTCAAGGCTCTGTCTAACCTGGCTCTGAACACCGCCAGGGTTGGAGCATTTACATCTTCCCGGGCAACTCATTCCAGTGCCTCACCAACCTCCCAGTAAAGAATTTCTTCCTCATATCCAGTCTAAACTTCCCCTATTTAAGTTTGAAACAGTTACCCCTTGTCCTATCACTACATTCCATAATGAAGAGTCCATCCTCAGCATCCCTATAGCCCCCTTCATATATTGGAAGGCTGCTATGAGGTCTCCATGCAGCCTTCTCTTCTAGAGGCTGAAAAGCCCAAACTTTCTCAGCCCGTCTTCTTACGGGAGGTGCTGCAGTCCCCTGATCATCCTCGTGGCCCTCCTCTGGACTTGTTCTAACAGTTCTATGTCCTTTTTATGTTGAGGACACCAGAACTGCACAGAATACTCCAAGTGAGGTCTCACAAAAGCAGAGTAGAGGGACAGGATCACCTCCCTCATTCTGCTGGTCACGCTCCTTTTGATGCAGCCCAGGATATGGTTGGCTTTCTGGGCTGCAA
>JASSUY010035608.1:0-20046 GCA_032466535.1 Forpus xanthops
GTCTCGAACCAGATCCTCTCCTACAGTGGGCCCAAGGTCTTCATTCTCACTGTCCCTGCATCTGCCTTCCAAGACTTTGGTGGTATGGTCGAAACATTTTCCTGTGAAGACTGAGGCAAAAAATCGTTAAGAACCTCAGCTTTCTCCATGTCCATGGTAGCCAGTTCTCCTGATGGCTTCTGAAGAGGGCCCACTTTGTCCCTATCCTGTCTTTTATTTGCAATGTACTTACAGAATCCCTTCCTGTTATCCTTAACGTCCCCTGCCAAGTTTAGTTCTAACTGGGCCTTAGCTTTCCTAACCTGGTTCCTTGCTTCCTGCACAACATCCCTGTATTATTCCCAGGCCACCTGTCCTTGCTTTCACTTTTTATAAGCCTCTTTTTTCCTTCGAATTTTTCTCAGCAGCTCCTTATCCATCCAAGGAGGTCTTCGGGCCTTCCTGCAGTGCTTCCTTCTAGTAGGGATGTATCGCTCCTGAACTTGCAGCAGGTAATCCTTGAATATCAACCAACAGTCTTGGTTTCCCCTGCCCTCTAGGACTATATCCCATGGAATCTTACTGAGCAGGTTCCTGAAGAGGCCAAAGTCTGCTTTCTTGAAGTCCAGGGCAGTGAGTTTGCTGCATGCACTTCACTGTTCTGAGGATCTCAAACTTGACCATTTCATGATCACTGCAATCAAGGCTACTCTGGAGCATCACATTTCCAACCAGCCCTTCCCTGTTGGTGAGAACAAGGTCAAGTATGGCACGTCTCCTCATCGGCTCCTCCATTATTTGCAGAAGGAAGTTGTCTTAAACACAACTGAGGAACCTCCTGGATTGCTTCTGCCGGGCTGTGACCTCCCTCCAACAGATATCAGGGTGGCTGAAGTCTCCCTTGAGAACGAGGGCCTGCGAGCGTGAAGCTATTCCTATCTGTCTGTAGAGCTCTTCATCCACCGAGTCCTTTTGGTGAGGCGGTCTATAACAGATCCCCACAATAATGTCTCCCATCGCTGTTCTCCCTTTAACCCTCAAACTCTCTGTCAACTGCTCACCTGTCCCTAGACAGAGTTCCATACCAGTGTCTGAAGATACTAGTCAGCTGTCTTATGCTGATACTACTCAGTGTAAAGAGTTCAAAGGAAGCCACCTACAACTAAGACAGCTAGTTATGTATGATTAGCATCCCCATATATTTACAGCATATCTGAATTTGGACAAAACCAATGTTGCCTTTTTTTTTTTTTTAATAGTGAGCATTTCTGGTTTTTTAGAAATATTTCCTCGCTCTTTCCCTTTCATAAGAATGGAGGCAGTTTTTTTTATGAATTCCTGTATGTCAAATGGAGATATTTTATTGTCTATCTTATTTTCTATTAGTAATATCAAATTAAGAAAGAGCAATTAATGAAAGGATTACCTGAATTAGAATATACTAAGTAGTAGCAATGCTGTGACTTCATCATAACTGGTCTCCTTTCTGCTTGATGGGTACATTTTAGACATAAATAGCCATCAATGCCTATAGTGTTTTGCAGTGAAGAGGAGTTTTGTGAAGGTCTAGTGAACTCTTTTCTAGAATTTGATTCAGAGGTCTTAACCACATAACTCATTCAACTTATGTCTTCTCAGTTGCAACTTTCTAGATTTTATTTTATTTTTTTTTTAAATAAAAGGTCATTTACCTCTTCTGTCTTCCCTGCCACACAACAAAGGCAACTCTGTAGTGGAAAGTTTTAGACAGCATTTATTTCCAGGATGTAATCCGGACATGATACCTGCCTTGATATTGAATGATTTTATTAGACAGTCATATAATTGTGATAAGTCAAGAACTTGCGCAAAATGTAACAAATCATTGAAATTATTTCTATTGATGAGGAAAGGGTGACTTTTGAATTTCATAGTCTTACTTTATTAGCATCACTCATTAGACCTTGCTTTTTAATTATCTTCAATTAAAATAGCTGCTGAGAGGCTAGCCAGATAAAGAGCCTCTATGGGATGAACACAGACAATAAAGCACCTTTCCTTCCTGTCCCGGGGTGTGGGAGAAAAAAAAAATGAAAAAGACATATACTCCATTACCTCTATTGCCTTTTTGGTTTCATTTTTCCATTTACCTCTCCTCCATTTTTTTTTTTTTCCCTGTCTGAGTGGAATAAAGTAATTAAGACTGAATTAAAATGACATACAAGCTAATTTGAGAGTGGTGGGTATAACTTTCTATTTTCAGTCCCTTTTCCCATATCAAAGGAGCTAACTTGTAAACCCCTTATGGAGTCTTTCATTATTCCGCATACCTATTTCATAAAATCATAGGATCATATAATAGTTAGGGTTGGAAAGGACCTAATATCATCTAGTTCCAACACCCCTTCCATGGGCAGGAACACCTCACACTAAACCATGTCACCCAAGGCTCTGTTCAACCCGGCCTTGAACACCAGCAGGGATGGAGCATTCACAACTTCCCTGGCCAACCCATTCCAGTGCCTCACAAATATAAACCTGTATGCTTGAGCTACTCTCAATATCCTCAGTTGCAGCATACCTACGAGAGAGTCCTGGGTATAAAAACATTAAGAAGAAACAAGAATGAGAATATAAGTACATTGAAACCACCTGTAATCCTTTAGAAAAAGAATATATTGATTAAGTAAGGCTGTATCTTGGGTTCAGCAGTAGCAGTCATTTTTCTCCTCCTTAGTAGCTGGAGCAGTGCTATTGTTTTGACTTTCAGCCTGGGAACAGGACTGATAACTCTGATGTTTTCAGTTGCTGCTCAGTAATGTTAACTTTGACTAAAGACTTTGTGAGTCTCATTCTCTGTGAGGGAGGAGGGGAAGCTGGGAGGAAGCAGAGACAAGACACCTGACCCAAACTAGCCAGAGGTATTCCATACCGCAGCGTGCCATGCCCACTATATAAAGAAGGAGCAGTTACCCATAAGGGTTAAATCACTGCTGGGGTCAGGCTGGGTTTTGGTTGGCAGGTGGTGAGCGGTTGTTTTCTCTTCCCTTGTTATTTCCCTTATCATAATTATTATTGGTGGTTGCAGTCAGTAGTTACTGAATTGTTCTTATCTCAACTGGCTGGAGTTACATTCTTTCAATTCTCCTCCCCATCCCTCTGGGTTTGGGGGGGATGGGGAGGGTGGAGAGGAAGGAGGAACGGTGGGGAGTGAGCTAATTTGCTGACTGGCCTTAAATCATGACAGGTTGGAGCACAGATGGGAAGAAACAAACTCTAGAAAAACACTTCCTAAAAGGGTGCAGCACATGCAGCAAAACCATGGAGAAGATGAGCTCTCCAGGGATACCATTTGCAATACAAAAATTCAAGACTAAATAGCAAAATCTGAGATTGAGACCCCAAATGCTTTCAGCCTTCCTCCATTTCCAAGTGCACTGTGGGTTCCATCTGGATTACAGAGAAGTTTAAATAACCCAAGCTACAGACAACAAAAATTGCACACAGATGAATGACTGAATTTGAACTAGTCAGTTTTGCTAGGGGAAGAGTTATAGATATGTCCCATGCCAGGCACAAGGTATTCGAAACAGTTGCTTTGCCCAGAATGCTTATTAGCTATGACATAATCTAGGATGTTATCTGGTAGCTAGTGAAACAATCTATTATTTAGGATTACTCAATAAATTCATTATTATAATTACATTAAGCATGTGAGTCTTGATTGTTAAGAACTTTTTTTAATCTAATCATCTGATATATGTTTTTATGATGTTTATTTTATCATTAAAATTACAAGAAATTATGTAGCCTACTTAAAGGAATTTTTAATATCTATCTGAGTGATCATTTGTTTAATCAACATTTGTTTCAGAGAGTGACTTTCTGTAGCTTATTGTGAGCAGTAGATAGACGATTACATCCTTGAGTCTTCTCATTGTTATAAATGTCAGAGATCAAAGAAAGTATGATGTAACTTTCTGAAGCTCTTTACTGCATTTTTTTTCCCCCTTTCTTTATCTGTACAACAAACGTTGTAAATCCTGACTGTCTGCACAGGCCAGAGACAGTTCTGATTTCACAGACATTGACAATTGGATAAAAATCTCTATATTTCTCAAAGTGACAAATTAGTTTAATGTTGTGGGTACTTTGCCAGGGGTTTTTCCCACAGCATCCACACTATTTCAGACATATGTGAACATGCAGGTTGGATAGTAACTGTGGTAGCACAGAGCACAATCAAGTTGTAAAATCTGTCTAGGAAAATTAATAATATTAGGACGTTTAGTTAAGGCTGATATCTGTGCTACTGAGGTTATATTGCTATCTACAGTGACTGCCATGTAATCATGCCGTGTGTCTCACAGTCTGGCCCGAACTCTTTGTTTGATTTTTTTTTGAGGGTTAATTTCATATTCCTTTTAGTCTCACCCAAGAGCAGCAATATGTTGACAAGGAAAGGGACTTTCTTTGGAGCTATTATTAATAAGGAATGCAATTTACCATATATATTTTCACATATTCAGATAGAAAATTACTTTTGATATTACAAATATGAATTCACTAGCTCTATAGAAAGGAGCTGATATTTAAAGTCTGCTAGGTTAATATTTTCATGCTTACATTGTTGACAGTTGAGAACAGCTTTTTGTAAGGCCTTATTACTGAAAAAAGGAAAGGTTGAGAAAATCTTACCTTAGTTATGAAGTGTTGATAAGCACTGGCTGGTCCTGAAGACAGGTGATATATACATTTTTGCATGAAGTACATTTTATTGTTCATTTAGAAGGTATTGTTATTTTAACCCAGCCCTAGCTCCTTGAGAAACACTAAGCTTAACAAACCTGAGTATCAGATAAGAGGGAAAATAATAGTTGACATAATTTTAAATATATGGATTTAAAACCAGGCTTTACAAGATCATTCAGGATATATGAGATTCAGGGCTTTTGAATCTTACTGTCTTCCTGAAGTAAGGCACTGGATGATGCTAGTCACTGGGGAACATTTTGTCATTTTCCAAATGGGTCTACAAAACTACAGTGCTAATGACCATATTTACCTTGTGTCCCATATTGCTATAATAACTGTAATAATACATTAGGTTCTGCAAGAATATCTTGATTTGAGGATTGTCACTTCCTGAGATAGAATGTGCTCATACCCATTAGATACATACAAATCAATGTGAACATATAACTAAGAACTGAAGCCTAGCTATTAGGCAATAACTGAATACAAGTAAATATAAGGATGAAATAAAATTATACTTACGATCTATCACAATCTATTTCTGCTTTAGATTTTAATCTAAAGGGCCTGCACTGTATTTTATTAAAATTAGGAAACTGCTGAAATAAAGCACAAGTAATTTCTGTGCCCATGGGAACTGCTACAGTAACATTCAGAAATGTTGTATAAGGCTGATTTCAGTGAAAACCAAAATTTGATACTGTAGTTTAGAGCTTAGCCCCAATTAACTACAAGATGAACTAGTATGATATGTGGATGGATCCACAGGTTTCAAAATCAATTACCTAGTTTTGAAAAAATGTTGTCCTTTTGGTCTTGTGCTTTAAGATTTAATATTTATCAGAAAGGAGCTACTACTATTTTCAAATAACAGGAAGCAAAGAGCATTTCTTTGTCTCTTGTAAACCACTTGATTGGTTTTGTTCTGATTTTTTATTAATTATATAGTAAGCAACAGGATTTTTGTTATGAAATTGTGAATCTTTCTACATCATGAGTAACAGAAAAAAACAAAACTGTACAGTAAGCATGCATGTATGCTTGTGGATAGCGCTAATAATTAGCTACATGGGAATTATACAGTCTAGTGCCTCGCATTAATTTTGTCTTTACTGTAAATCAAATGCTTAATTTTACACAAGAAGCATTCCAAAGAAATCAAAAGAACTACTCATGTGGTTCAGACTTTAATTCTTAGTTTGGTTATATTAATTTTAGAAGATAATAGACCAAATCCAGCTCTCTCTATTCATGTGAACTGGAAACAAATGTTGATAAAAATGTATGTAACTATTTGCTCAAGACTTCAGTATTTTAAATTTCAGTATAATTGTTTAAAGTTACATATATATTTTTTTCTATTTCATTAAATACTTGGAAGTATTTATTTTCCCCTTTTAATAACGAAAATAAAAAATAATAATATAATCATGAAAATATTTGGAAAAATCTTACTCTTTTAAGCCTTTTTTACAGTTACAGACTGACAGACAGGTAGACAGATGGACAAATAGAATTGGCAGGTAGGTATCACAGTTTATTTTCCTAGTGAATAAGTGAACTACATTGGGATAGCTGGCTATATAAACACAGAGATGGAAGAAAACAGATGGTATGCATTCCAGTGCCTGGTGGCTGTTTGGACATTAAACATTTGTATGAACCAATTCCTTGTAAGTAAAGAATCTGTACATTTTAATATAATCAATTAAATGAAGACTCAGTGAGTGGGGAAATAATGAAAGGGAATTTTATAGCTCGCAATGTCATTGAAAATACTTCAGTGTTATTTATGAATAAAACCCAGCAAACGATCATGGGAAAGTCCCCATTTAAAATGAGGATCACATAAAGGAAAATAAAAATACTTAAAAGTAAAAATAGGAGAAGTTAAAACTCTTAAGATACTATGCAAAATCTCTTCCAAAATGGCTTATTCTTCTATGAAGATATTTTGCACAAGAGATTTTTAAGAAGCTCCCTCCCATTCCTGTTGACTCAATAGAAACTTTAGGGCACAGGCCTGATCGCAGATGGATGGCGGAGCGTAAGCTTTTAAGCTTTATATTGCCAACATCCTAATAGCAGAATCAATAACATTATACAAACCTGGCTCACACCCATCACCTGCAATTACAATGAGTTGCTGTTCATTTCATACTTGGTTGTTGTTTTTAAGTCACTGAGGATTAGGAAAAAGAGAAAAATGTACTACAGTCCAAAGTCATGAAGGGAAAAGTGTGTGAGAGTCACATATGCTGCATATTTATTTGCTTACGATGAGCCTCAGCCACGAGCCATCAGCTTACAGTTTCCCTTACAATCACCTTCATTGGCTATTCATGAGCAGATCGTGAATAGCAGGATTATATCACTTTGTTTTTGCTTCCTTAATAGGAGCTATTAAAGAGTCACTTTTCAGATTGGTATTATTAACAGTTTGTTAGGTTATATTTTATGAATAGTGCTTTCCTTATTGAGAAGATGAGAGCTGCATAGAGAACTGGAAATGGTCTGAGAAGTAATATGAGCATCAAATTATTTCTAAGACAGAAAATAATTGGTATATGTTGGCAAAAGTAGTTTGAATAAAAGAGCTGAATACCAGAATATTTCAGGAAACAGCAGTGGAGATGGTTATTCTGAACAGATCTGCACCTCTAGTACCCTGATTGCCTATATTGTCTTTCAGATCAGTGGGCTTTAAGGCCCAGAAATAGCATTTGAATCTTAACCTAATGACTAAAAGATTATAGGACAAGAAACTTCACCAAGTGTTCCAGAGTGAAAACTGTAAGCTTGGAATATTGTAAAGAAGCAAGCAAGCACAACCAAACTTTTCTAAGTGTTCAAATCATTTCATTTCATGGTACAAGAGGTTTACTGAATCCCTAAGTAAGATGCCCCAAAGGTTCAAAACATTCTTCAATAAGCACACTTAGCCTGATCCTAGTCTGAATTTGTGAACTACCGTACTTTTTGTGAATATTATAGCTAGCTAACTAAGAAGAAGTGGAAAAGCTTAAATAAGACAGGGCAACAAATCCTTCACTATAGAAAACATGAGATTATTTCTTGCCAATAGAAAACAATTTGTGGATTTTCTTGCCCTCACTTGTTCAAGACCTGAATTTCAGTCCCTTTCCAGGTATGTGCAGACTGAGTGATAGAAGATAAAATGTTTGTTTGACTTATTGCATTGCTTAGGGTTCCAAATATTGGAATCACAGTTACAAAAGTTGTATCAGTAATGTTGATAAATTTGTGCCAACATAATTATGCTTAAAAAAATCCAATATTTTTTCAAGAGTTTTTAAACTCAAAATAGTCTTTCCATTTTTCATTCCATGTGATCTTTGTGAAAAAACCAAAAGGTGCAATTGTCAATTTATATGTTTTTTTTTCTTTGTTGTAAAATTTTCTGTGATTTATAAATTGCTTTTATTTTCCATTTGTTCTGCTTTACAAAAGTAAATGCATTATTAAAATTTCAAAATTTCCTTTCAAACTGAATATAAGGTGATAATCATACTATATCCATAACAGTCCTTTACTTTTAAAGTCTAAAATTTATCACTACAGGGAAAAAAAGCTACAGGAAACACAAGAGAAAAGTTTTTGGGTGTAGTGTTCTGTAGAAATTGAATAAAAGGTTTAACAGATAATCATAGAATCATAGAATAGTCAGGGTTGGATAGGACCTTAAGATCATCTAGTTCCAACTCCTCTGCCATAGGCAAAGACATTTCCCATTAAACCATGCCACCCAAAGCTCTGTGCAGCTTGGCCTTGAACACCGCCAGCAATGGAGCATTCATGACTTCCTTGGGCAACCCATTCCAGTGCCTCACCACCCTTACAGTAAAGAACTTCTTCCTTATATCCAGTCTAAACTTCCTCTGTTTAACTTTGAACCCATTACCCCTTGTCCTCTCACGTACAGTCCCTAATGAAAAGTTCCTCCCCAGAATCTCTATAGGCCCCCTTCAGGTACTGGAATGCAGCTACGAGGTCTCCACGCAGCCTTCGCTTTTCCAGACTGAGCAGACCCAACTTTCTCATCTTGTCTTTATACAGGAAGTACTCCAGTACCCTGACCACCCTTGTAACCCTCCTCTGGACTTGTGCCAACAGTTCCATGTCCTTTTTTTGTTGTGGACACCACAACTGCACGCAATACTCTAAGCAAGGTCTCAAATTGAATAACTAATTTTAAATTAAAATTGAATAAGAAAACAATATTAAATTGTAATAAACATTGTACCAATTGACCATTCTCAATGTTACATACAAAAAACTCTCAGAATAAGAAGCATGGCTATATATCTGTCCCAAAAAGCTGAAAGGCAAAAGGAAGCATGCTTGGATTTGGCTAGGTATATTTTGTTTCATGTCAGTTAACAGGGATTATGACAAGAAGCCTCAACTACTCAGATGTTGAGTTTGGTTTTTTTGGGGGTTTTAAGAGGTTCACTTAAAATTAAGAGATCAAAACTCTCCCTTCTTCTTTTTTAATGTAAATTTGAAGTATTGACAGCTAAAACACATTCAGGAGAGATCACAAGATCTTAGGTTAATTCAGGTTGGAAGAGAGCTCAGGAGTTCTCTAGTCCAGCCCCTGCTTATAGCAGTTGATATGAAATCAGCACTTGTATCTAGTCCAAGGATCAAGACTACTCAACCTCTCTGCATGAGACCTTACAATACTTGTTTGTCCTCACAGTGAGAAAAATCATTCTTATATCTAATTTGAGCAACTCCTGTTTCAATTTAAACACATCTTTCATCCTCCTATTGCATACCATAGTGGCGAGTCTGGCTTCATCTTCTCTATTTTCTCTATGTAAGTGTTATGACCTTCCAAAGCCACCTCTTCTCCAGACTTAATATGCCCTAACCCCTCAGCCTTTTTCCACATGTTCCAGTCCCTCCAATCATCTTGGTAGCCTGTGTTGAATTTAAGCTAGTTTACTGACATTTTTCTCATAACAAAGGACTTAAAACTGGATACAATATTTCTGATGTTCTTATCCTTAGAGCTGACAGCTAGAGATGAGTACAATGACAGATTGTCAGAAATGTGTGACAACGTAATTTCATCTTTGGATGCAGAAAAACATGTATTTACAAACATTAAACTTTTGTCAGCAAAAATCTTTGTGATGGTGTAGAGTGTGCATAAATGTGTTTGAAAGAATGTTACAGGTACATGTAGTCAGACTACTAGGACCTTCCATGTGAAAGACTGACAAAAAAACTCAAGAATGAGAATGGACATTCCTTCTCCATAAGAGGTTATTACAGTAAAAAACATTAGTAAGAACAATGACTTTTGTAACCCAAATGGTAACCTAAGCAAGATTGCAAACAGGATGTTTTTTACAGCATGATCAACAGAAAAAGTAGATATAACACCCAATTCAAAATCTGCTGCTTTCTTGTTAAGATTCTGTTGAGAAAGATACAGATTTTTTTTAACTTTTTGTTTGTTTGTTTGTTTTAATTCCCTGATCTTCTCAGAATGCAACACAGTGGATGTGGAAATATCTCACTGGTTTACAGAGGAATATCCATATGTGCCCATATAAACCTATGTTATAGGATATGATATGTTTGGATGTATTGCAGTTCTTCCTTATATTTGCAAATTTATAGGTACAGTGATGAAGTCATGTTACATTTTTATGTAAAAAGGGAACATGTCAGAGAGAAGAAAACTCCTAAGATGGAATTATATAGTAGTGCAAAGACTATTGTCTCTTTTTATCAAAACATACTATCAAATCTACATATTCAAAAAAACATCTACAATTTCAACACTCAATTCAGTAACTTTAACTTGTTGAAACATCTAAAAAAAATGCTTTTCCCTTGTATGTTTGTTTCAGATCTGTACACAGATTTGTATTGCCCACAGAAGATGCAGCAACGTCAGAGTATCCTGGTGATTATTTCAAGAAAATGGAAACTGTATGAGTGGGAATTCATTCCAGGATTTGCTTGTGCAGTTTTACATTAACATCTGCATTTTGTGTTTGTAAGTAAGTTGTTTAGGTTATATAATATCACTAGCAGACAAGTGGTTAGCACTTTCTTCACATTCTCTCATCAGAAGCACAATAGAAAGATTATTTGTAGGAAATATAAAAAGGTCTCAACCAACCAGATGGAACCATCAACTGTTTAATATACTTGCACAAATAGTAGTCCAGAAATGGATATAAACTTCAGCTATCAGTACGTTTTTTTATTGTTTTCTAATAAAGAATCTAATCTGAAATTTTACCTTCTACCTCCACCTGTAAATTCTAGTTGTGTAGGTTGCTGTTCTTTCCTGTTTTGTTTTTTTTTTTTCTTTATAATTGCTGTTGTTTAGTTGTTTTTTCTTGTCTTTTTTTTTTTTTTAATTATTATTATTATTATTTTGGAACCATCTTCTGCTCTGGGGAATAAGACATCAGAGGGGTCTTATCTTACCTCTGGGGGGGAGGGGGTGGGGTGTTGTGGTGTTGACACAACACCTAAGAAGAAACAATAGAGTTTCCTTGGTTTTGCTAATTGTACCTGTGCTACATGTTGGTCACTGTCAGATTTTCTTCTTCGAAAAGGTTTTCCAGCCCTAAAGCGTGCATGAAAATGTACCTGTCTTTTCAACCAATCTCTGCCTGCTCCTTGTAAACTGATACCTCTGCTTTATTAGCCATAGTTCAACACAGTCTTTTGTGCTGAAGTTATGCTTTCCCTCCTACTTATAATGAATAGACTCATTGTTGAAAATTTAGTGGTTAAACTTTTATTAATCTTGGCTGTCTGCAGAGATGTAGAAACATGTTGGCTAGTTAGGAGGGAGGCTCCTTTCCATGCAGCATTACAATGCAGGTAATTTTCATGAGT
The DNA here is from genome assembly GCA_032466535.1 of Forpus xanthops. Lineage (NCBI taxonomy): Eukaryota > Metazoa > Chordata > Aves > Psittaciformes > Psittacidae > Forpus > Forpus xanthops. Next base: position 11,608 of record JASSUY010035608.1, read on the forward strand.
TTCTGTTAGGATGCCAGACTCAAAACAGAACATACCCACCCCAATCATTTTCCTGCGACTTGGGGCTCTACGGGTGCATGCCTTGGAGGCTGATTGCTGAGCAAGTTTAACGTGATCTCAAGGGAAGAAAAGGGGGAAGTTATTTAAAAGAACTAGTGTGTAAGTATGGCAAAGGGGTTTTCTACTGACTAAAAAGGCTAATTGTTGATTACAAAAATCAAGGTAAGAATTCTGGACACCTGAACCAATATGGTTCAATATTTGCATTGCTGGAGGGGAGAGAAGAAATAAAAAAACAAATGTGAAGAAAATGAACTTTTTATGAAAGCTGTGTAACAATTTAAAAAAAACAACAAAAATAACAAAAAAAAAAAAAAAAACCAAACAAAACCAAACCAGAATATCTTGTGATTATCTTTGCCTAGTATTATTAAATTTCACCTGCTAAAGCAAAAATGGATAACTTGTAAAAAGAAGGGGTATTTTTAGTGTGATTGCTTCAATTTTACAAAGTCTTCTATTTTCTCTCCTCTCAGCATTCTCATCCTTCAAATAAATCTACTATTTATGTTATTAATTTGCATTACATTAATATCATGCATTCAGCAGGGTAGGTTACTTAAAAAGTATTCCTTCATCCATGACATACAGCTGAGCATGGAACTTGACAACTTTTTAGCAGCACTCAGTAGCTTGACGAGGTACTCAAGGGCAGGAGAGGCTGGATCCAGATGAGCATATCCTGAATGGTTCTGAGAGCATTCACTTACAGGATGTCTGAGATGCACTCAATTTCCTTCAGGTTAAGAAGTTTATTTTAGGAAATGTTATGTAAACCATGTCTTTCTTGAGTGCTGTTGTGTCACTATTTTCCCCAAATGTCCTTCTTCCCCAGATATGTTACACTTCTGGTTAGTTTTCAACTACTTGTGACACAAAAGATAAAGTGCTTTCTCAAACCGTTTGGTAGGAACATAGAGGGTAGCTCAGGACAGCAGATTTCAAAAGTGATACTCACTTTTTCTCAGGTGTCAGAGGACACACAGTTTTAGGATATTTACCATCACCCTTTTTCATTGAAGTCTGTTTCGTAATATTGAAAAGCTACTGATCTGACATTTCATCCTGAGGTATTTGAGCTGCAGTAAAATGAGAACAGCCACAGAAAAATCAGTCTCCAGATCCTTGAATAATAGCCTTACTCTAGAGATTACTTTCTATACCACTGCATGTTTAGGATAAAACAATTGTCCATTCTGAAATTTAACACAAATCCAGATTGAGGAGTAGGAGGCTTAAGAAAGAAGGGCTTAAAATTCTTGTTCACAGTCCTCCTTACCTGAATGCAGCCATGTCAATCTAAATTTACAATTTTCTCTTTCTCTCTTCAATCTGAGATGCATTCGTACCCTCCTGGTGTTATTGGACTGGGGATCTGGCACAAAGGGTTGGTGAGTAGGTGCTAAAGAAGGGAACAACAATGAAATCTGCATACAGTGGAGGCTAAATATATTACACAGCTGTTATTTTGCCTTGTAAGGTATGAGTAATCCTTAGAGGATGGGACCTAGGAAATACAACAGCCGTGGTCCGAATGGCGTGGTGCCACCAGAGAAATTTCTTTCAAATGCTTGTTCTATTTTGTGTTAACCAATAACACATGAACCATCAGGACAAATTAATTTCAGATGTACAATTCTTTTTATTCTATATATTTGATCACCAGCTGGGATTAGGTGAAACACATAGAATGATGGTATATACTTCCTATGAAAAAAACTGCATGTGGCTATGAACGGGGAAGATGGATGTAAACCTTCAAAAGCAAAAACACTGGAAATTCTGTGGTTGTGACTTTGAGCTGAGACTACGAAAAAGATTCCATCATAAAGAGTAATAATTTAGATATTGGCTGGCAGAACTGTGATAAAGTGATACATACACCATACAAGGAATTGTCATATGAAAATAAAACAACTATTATTTTAACTGTGGTTCTTACTGAGCTACATTTTCCAAGATATTGCTCTGAAAAGGTACTTTTGTGTGCAACAATCATGACTAAACCTTGTTCTCTTTTTACTCTGTAGCAGTGAAGTCTAGTGATTACTTTGCAATCCTTCTGCCAGTGCTTTACAAGGCCTTAATCTTATTCTAGAGGTGATATACTAAGGAATATATTAATTACACTAGATAATTAACTGGAATTGAAGTAATTAAACATATAGCATAACTGATACCTTTTGCAGGCAGCATTTAGAAGAGAATAGTAACATGACTGATTATAAAGCACTGCTTCAGAAGCATGGAAAAGAGAGACAACTTGGGGCAGGAAGGGCTGAGATAGCAACAGGATTAATAGTCACTCATCACAATGCTGCTTTATTGGCTCTCAAAGTTGTTGCTCTGGATCTCATAGGTTCAGTGTATGATACTTTTCTTACAGCTGGTATTTCTTAACATTTTTCAGAGTTTTGGGGTAAGGTTGTTGTTAATTGTGCTTTATTGCAATGACTTTTAATACAGTAGACTCAGTGATCATGAAACTGACCCAGCTTTTGTTCCCAGTGTGGTCACCATCTCTATACTTTAGGAAGTATATAATAGAAGTGCTTAGCAATTGTGTATTTATTTTCACCTCCTCAGGTAGTCAACCTGTGAATGAGACATTCTTTTATGCTCCCAGCTGCCCCACCAGACTGTTTACAGCAACATTTGAGAATTTTGAAGGTTTTGAATGATCTTTAGATACTCTTGAGACCTGACTGCTGATTGTGCTGGGGATCACCATGTTGGTGCACATACTTGAGTGTGTTTTGCCCATGACCATTTCTTCTCATCCCAAGAGTTATGCAGAGTCGGGTTTGGGCCTTGTCTAGGGTTAAACGATGATATAGGAGGTCCAGGAGATTTTTCCTGAGGCCAGATAGTCATGAGTGGCAGGGTGTGTGGGATAGTATGGACAGGTATCTAGGCCAGTGGGCTCCTCCAGTGCTTTGGAACTTCACCAATGAACAAATGCAAAATCCAGAAAGATTAGTAAAATACTTAAGGGAGGTGTGTTGTCATTCTGGGGGCACCAGAGATGAACAAATCACGGCAACATGCTGGGGCTTAGCCTATGCTTACAGAGCCCGGTTCAACACCATCCAGCACCTTCAAAAGGAAAACAATGTCCCTGGATCTGGGGGTGGAGTAATGGATAGTGCAGCTACTCCAGCTCCAAGCACAGCAGCTACACCACCCCCAGGGACAAGTACAGCCACTACTCAAACCCCAGTGACAAGTACAGCAGCTACCCAAACCACAGTGATAAGTACAGCAGCTACTCAAACCACAGTGGTAATGATCGCAGCTAAACCGGAGGACCAACTTGTACCAATGCCAGTTGCTCCTGTACAGATGAGGAAAGAAAAATAAAACAATATGAAGAAACAATGTACTCACCACCTGGGACAGTATCTGACCAGGAGACATCATCACATGATGAAGAAGAAGAAGAAGAAGAAGTGACTTCCCAATCTCGGACCTCGACCAAGCTACAGAATAAGAAAAGACTTTATCCGTCAGCCAGGGGAGCACATCATCACCTGGTTGCTCCGATGCTGGGGCAATGGGGCCGACAGTCATGAACTAGAAGGTAGTGAAGTTAAAGAGCTGGGATCACTTGCTAGGGAAGGGGGAATTGACAAAGCAGTTGCAAGAGAGAAACGGTCCCTCAGCCTTTGGCGGCGGCCCTTGGCAGCTATGAAAGATAGGTTTCCATACAAGGATGATGTTATGAGTCATTTAGCCAAGTGAACTACTCTAGAAGAGGACATCCAGTCTCTGAGGGCATCAGGTATTGAAGAGTTGATCTATAATATCAAGCCGAATAATGGGGATACACCCATAGATCCAGATGAAGTCGATGTGGCAGAAATTTGCATGGAATGCACCCCCATCATATGCCCATTCATTGGCAACATTAACCTGGAATGACATAATACCACCAACAGTAGATTAAATGATTTATAACCTCCAAGAATTTGAAGACAATCTCACCCCTTCCATTATCTCAGGTGTGGAAAAATTGTCCCAGGACCTCAAACAAGTGAGAGATGATCTATCCAGCTCCTCACGTGTACCAACACATGTCTCAGCTATTAACAAAAGGCATCCTACTCTTCGAGAGAGAAGATATAGAAGGTATAAGCCACGGGCTGCGCTATGATTTTACCTGCCAGATCACGGAGAATATATGACGAAGTGGGATGGAAAGCCTACTTCAGTTTTGGAAGAATGAGTGCATGAATTGAAGAGGAGAACAAAGGTCAAGGCTGATCACCCCATGAAGACTGTGGCTTCAGTCTCTGGTGAGCAGGTTCCCAGGTGGAGTGGAAGAGCTGATTTTGATTCAGCTCCTGTGATAAGGAATAATTCCTGTCAACAAGATGTGAGTGACCAGTGTGATGACTATTAAAGGAGCCCCACCTCCAGCCAGGTGGAAGTAGGGGACAATTGGATTTACTGCACTGTGTGGATCAGATGGCCTGGCACATCAGTCCCACATAAGTATAAGGCTCTAGTAGATACCAATGCACAGTGTACTGTAGTATGATCAAGATATTGAGGGGTAAAATCCATTTATATTTCTGGAGTGACAGGAGGATCCCAAGAGTTGACTGTACTGGAGGCTGAAATCAGCCTTACTGGGAGGAAAATGGCAAAAACACCATATTGTGACCATGCACCCAAAGGCTCCATGCATCCTTGGCATAGATTACTTCAGGAGAGGGCATTTCAAAGACCCAAAATGGTACTGATGGGCTTTTGGTATTGCTGCTTTGGAGACAGAGGAAATTGAGCAGCTGTCCACCTTGCCTGGTCTCTCAGAAGATCCTTCTGTTGTGAGGTTGATGAATGTCGGAGAACAATAAGTGCCAATAGCAACCACAACAGTGCACTGGCGGCAATATTGCAACAACCGAGATTCCCTGATTCCCATCCATAAGCATCCATAGATTGGAGAGTCGAGGAGTGATCAGTAGGACCCATTCACCCTTTAATAGCCCCATATGGCCAGTGAAAAAGTCTAACGGAGAGTGGAGACTTAAGAGTAGTTTATCATGGCCTGAACGATGTGACACCATCCTTAATTGCTGCCATACGGAACATGCTAGAACTTCATTATGAATTGGAGTCAAAGGCAGCCAAGTGGTATGCCATGACTGATATTGCTGATACATTTTTCTTAATTACTCTGGCAGCAGAGTGCAGGCCACAGTTTGCTTTTACTTGGAGGGGCGTCCAGTGCACTTGGGACCGACTGCCCCAGGGGTGGAAAAGCAGCCCTACAATTTGCCATGGACTGGTCCAGACTGCTTTGGAGAAGGGGCAAGCTCCAGAACACCTGCAATACATTGATGACATTATTGTGTGGGGCAATACAGTGGGAGAAGACTTTGAGAAAGGGAGGAAAATAATCCAAATCCTGCTGAAAGCTGGTTTTGCCATAAAAGAGAATAAGGTCAAAGGACCTTCATAAGAGATTCAATTTTGGGGAATAAAATGGCAAGATGGATGTTGCCAGATCCCCAAAGATGTGATCAACACGATAACAGCAATGTCTCCACCAACTAAGAAGAAAGAAACACAAGCTTTCTTTGGTGTTGTGGTGTTCTGGAGAATGCACATCCCAAGTTACAGTTTGATTGTAAGCCTTCTCAATCATGTGACCCAGAAGAAGAATGATTTTAATTGCTGCCCTGAGCAGCAACAAGCCTTTGAGCAAATTAAACTAGAGATAGTTCATGCAGTAGCCCTTGGATCAATCCAGACCGGGCCAGACGTTAAAAATGTACTCTACAGCGTAGCCGGGGAGAATGGTCCTACCTGGCGCCTCTGACAGATAGTTACAGGAGAGACTTGAGGTCGGCTCCTCAGCCTTTGGAGTTGGGGATACAGAGGATCTGAGGTCAGCTATACCCCAACTGAAAAAGAGATACTGGCAGCCTAGGAAGGGGTTCGAGCTGCTTTGGAAGTGATTGGCACTGAAGCACAGCTCCTCCTGGCACCCCAGTTGCCTGTGCTGGGCTGGATGTTCAAAAGCAGGGTGTCCTCTACACATCATGCAACTGATGTTACATGGAGTAAGAAGTGAGCTGCACTAATTACAGAATGAGCTCAAATAGGAAATCCCAGTCATCCAGGAATTCTAGAAGTTGTCAGGGACTGGCCAGAGGGCAAAGATTTTGGAATGTCACTAGAGGAGGAGAAGGTGATGCGTGCTGAAGAGGTCCCACCATATAATGAACTGTCAGAAAGTGAAAAGCATGGGTCTTATAGCATTTTAGGAATACGTCATAGATGGAAGGTAGCTGTATGGAGTCCTCGACAAGTTGCAGAAACAGCTGAAGGAGAGGGTGAATCGAGTCAGTTTGCTGAAGTGAAAGCCATTCTGCTGGCCTTGGACATTGCTGAACAAGAAAAGTGGCCAGTACTTTATACTGACTCATGGATGGTGTCAAGCGCCCTGTGGGGGTGGTTGCAGCAATGGAAGCAGAGCAACTGACAACAAAGACGTAAGCCCATCTGAGCTGCTTCACTGTGGCAAATATTGCTGCCTGGGTGCAAAACCTGGTGGTCAAGGTACACAATGTAGATGCCCATGTACGCAGGAGTAAGGCCACTGAGGAATAACAGAATGACCAACAAGTGGATAAAGCTGCTAAGATTGAAGTGGCTTAGATGGACTTAGATTGGCAACATAAGGGTGAATTATTTTTAGCTCAGTGGGCCCATAACACTTCAGGCCATTAGGGCAGAGATGAAACATGCAGATGGGCTCATGATCGTGGGGTGGACTTAACAATGGACACTATTGCCCAGGTTATTCATGAGTGTGAAACGTGTGCTGCAATAAAGCAAACTAAACGGTTAAAGCCTCTGGTATGAAGGACGATGGCTGAAATACAAATATGTAGAGGCCTGGCAGATTGATTATATCACACTCCCACCAACCTGCCAAGGCAAGTGCCACGTACTTACCATGGTGAAAGCAGCCACCATATGGCTGGAAACATGCTGTGCCCCACGCCACTGCCACTATCCTGGGCCTTGAGAAGAAGATTTTGTCGTGACATGGAACCCCAGAGAGAACTGAGTCAGACAGTGGGACTCATTTCTGGACAGCCTAATAGACACATGGGCCAAAGAGCATGGCATTGAATGGGTTTATCACATCCCCTACCATGAACCAGCCTCTGGGAAAATCAAACGGTACAATGGGCTATTAAAACCTACACTGAGAGCAATGGGTGGTGACACTTTCAAACATTGGGATACACATTTAACAAAGGCCACTTGGCTGGTCAACACCAGAGGATCTGCCAACAGGGCTGGTCCAGCCCAGACAGAACTTCTACATACTGTGGAAGGGGACAAAGTTCCTGTGGTGCATATAAAAAATTTGCTGGGGAAGACAGTCTGGGTTATTCCTGCTTCAGATTAAGGCAAACCCACTCATGGGATTGCTTTTGCTCAGGGACCCGGATATACTTGATGAGTAATGCGGGAAGATGGGGAAGTCCAATGTGTACCTCAAGGGGATTTGATTTTAGGGGAAAACAGCCAATGAACTCAATTGTATGCTGTTGCTCGCTATGTAATAATTTTATAGCCCACCAACTAGATTTCTTCAAGTCACCAGTGACTGGCTCTCTGACCATCATCTCAACAAAGAATGAACTTTAATGAAACCAGCCGAGTTCTGCAGTAAAGGAACGATTAGCATCAGCAGGCAATGATCCAACAATGCACACGGCTTCCTCTGCTCTGAAGGACTGCTATGGGAGATGGAGTTTGACGTCACAGACTGAATGGACTCTGCAGCTTTGTAGGGATTGATCCATGCACTGAGGGATTATCTCTCTCCCTCTCTGTGTGTATATGTATATGTATGTATGTTATGGTATATTGAAAATATGGGATCTGAGCATGACGTGAATGGTATGGAATAAGGGGTGGACGCTGTCTTGGGTTCAGCAGCAGCAGTCATTTTTCTCCTTCATAATAGCTAGTGCAGTGCTGAGTTTCCAACTTTTGGCCTGGGAACAGTGCTGATAACAGTGATGTTTATAGCTACAGCTTAGAATGTTTTGGTCTGACCAAGGACTTCCTGAGTCTCATGCTCTGCCAGGGAGGAGGAGAAGCCATGAGAAAGCAGAAACAGGGCATCTGACCCAAAATGACCAGAGGTATTTCATACCACCATGCATCATGTCCAGGTTGTAAAACTGGGGACTGGAACCTGGAAGAGGGTAGTTCACGGCTCAGTTGTTGGGTGGTGAGCAGTTGTATCCTCTTCCCTTGTATTGCCCTGGTCATTATTATTATTGGTGGTAGCAGTAGTGGTTTGTGTTATACCTTAGTTACTGGACTGTTCTTATCTCAACCCAT
>JASSUY010035609.1:0-11364 GCA_032466535.1 Forpus xanthops
AGAAAGGGGGGGGGGGGGGTGCACAGAACTGTTTGAGGGGCCTCAAACTATGACAGGCATGCTAGGTAAGAAAGAATATATTAAATGATGAAGAATAAGTGCCATAGGCACAGACATCAGGGTTGGTATTTATCCTTCTGCAGAAAGCATAAAAAGATAAAAACTCCATCTCCAGATTACAACAAAGAAAAAGGTTTTTTTTTTTTCTAAATGAAAATGTTTTTTTCTAAATGTCTTGGATATTCTAACCATGATGTAATAAAAATCAGACAATTTAAGCCCATAATCTGTTGTCAGTATGATCACTCAAGCATGAAGGAATAAACCGGCAGCTGATAAAGGCAAAGACGTTCATGATTTTGTTTATTCCTGAGACAACTGTTCCACTGCATAGCTGCACATTGAGGAACAGCAGAATTGAATTATCCAGATAAATGTTCTGCAGAGAGGACAGAGGAACCTGAGTTCAAAAGCCATAAGAGGTTTTCTAATCATAGCCCAGCTATCATCTGGAGAACTCTGTGGTACTATCAGTCATGGCAGAAAACCTTGAGAGATATACTGCGTAAAAGCCTGCAATCCCATGACACTGAATACGGCCTTTTTCAAACATGGTCACTTGACAGGAGTGAATAGAGAATGCCCAAAGCTAAAAACAGTATCAGGAGCCATCAGCAGTTTTAAACTAGTTTTTCATGGTTAGAAAAACTATCAATGCATGATCTCATCTTTTGATTCCTCATTGTCCAATTCAGATGCAAGGTCCATTTGAAACTCTTGCCATCTCTACAGATTTCCAGACATCTTTACCTATGGTACCAGTACTTATAATCTGGCCCCTCCTTAAGCATCAATGCTAACATTGCTCCCACCTCCACCTGTCTAAACATTTGAGATGTAGAAGCTTTCTAATTATTACTGACTTCTCAAACTTGGCTGAAACTGGTCAATAGGTTCAAAAGAGGGTGTGAATATAAAGGGAGTATGCAAGAGGACATACTGGTGACAATTATTCAGGTTTGATGAGTGCTTTCTGGCTTGTGGCAAAGTTCATTGATATCAGCAAGAAGTTTGCTGAAGGATGTCATCTCCTAGGCTCCACAATAAGTGATATATAAATTAATACATAGGCTCCACAATAATCTTACTACTCAGTCTTTCTTTTCTTTGTCATATGAGGTTTGCACAGATTTAGATAAATTTTAGGTCTTAATTTAATATGTGTAGATATGACTGCATGCTGATTATTATAGGTATATTTGAAGATGTGAGCCTCTCTAAGTCCCCCCCTTGGTTTTCTGGAATGGGGCATTATTCTGCCCTGTGATTTTGTGATTATTCTGCTTTTTTGTTCTGTTTGCCATCTAATTCAAAATGAGAAACATTAAGTCTATTTTTTTGGCAGATACCAGACAGAAAAATTTAAGAAAAGAGGAAAAGTTATTTGACAATTAAAGGCCTTTGAACTGCAAAACTTCATCCACAGTTTTAGCACACACTTTGAAGGAATGAAAGAAATTAAGAGATGTGAAAGAAAGTGGAAAATTTGGGATATAAATTGAGTTTACCAAAGGTTGAACTTTTCAGAAAATAGATTTTCATATGAGAGAAATGAAGCAGTTTTTGTATATCTGGACTTCATTAAAGTTTTTTCTACAGTGTCATAAGGGAAAAGACTATGCTTTAGAAAATGGGAACTGAATTCAACAATTGTAAGAGTATAAAAACTAACTAGAAGGAAGGACATGCTGACAGCAAAACAATTGGTGGAGGGGGGGAGGTTGTCTTGGAATTCTTCTAGAAACTGTATATTTTTATTCATGCCTCTGGCTTAAAAAACAATATCAGAAGGATGGACCTATTAATCAAGAGAACAGCCAGAGTGTCAAAGAATGGAGTACCTAAAAATTGTCACTTGTGCACCACCTGCAATACGCATATTTCAGCAGATAAAGTGTATTATAAGTGAATGTAACAGTATGTACACTGGATACCTACCACTACTACTGAAGATGCTGGAACTTTCTGGTGGCAGGAGACAGAGGGATGACAATTCCTAGTTACTCTGTCTGAACACTGGGAAGAACCAGATGACCCTGAGGCATGGCGCTCTGGAAATCAGTCAGCATTCAGCAGTGCCAAGAATAAGGTCAGACAGTTAGAAATCCCTAAGATTTTTTTTGTCATAGGCTGGGATTTCATTAGTTTGATGAGGAGCAGAAAAATGAATGAGTCAATAACAGGAGGAGCAAGAACCACACCTATGATGTCACTGTGAAAGAAAAACATGGTCATGATATATATGGAGGCAAAATTATCTCCCTGTCCAGCAAGAATACAGATTTCATTATACAACACTTTTATGAAACCACCTCTGTACTGTCATACAGTCCCAGTCGTGCATGAAAACATATGCTGGAACAGGTGTTGATTGCTAGGCTGTATGAGGCTAAATCAATTTGATTTATAGACACTACAAAAAGGACATTGAAAGAAGATGTAAATACTGTCTGCAAAAAATAGCATTTAACATCAAATGCAGATACTGATAAAGGTTACTTAAGCTGCAAGACAAGATCAGCGTAAGAACAAAAGGCATGAAATAATCATGAATAAATCTAAGCTGTAGATTAAATGTATTTTTCTAAAAACATGCAGAACCAATATTCTGACCCTAACCCTAAATCTGTAACAACTCATTGCAAGATACACTGAGCAACTCAGAAACTTCATTCTAGTCCAGTACTTTCATATTCCTCCTAATAAATAGGTATCCTAGCCTTCTACACACTGAGAAAAAGAAAACTAACCCCAGCATGTTATAAAACTGGCAAATTAGATCAAGTAAGCTGTCAAACTGAGGCCTACCTCAGGCCAAATTAATATGGACAGAACTGATTTTTTCTTATGTGCTACAGTATATGTTAGGGAGACTTATAATCTATAAAGCCAGCTTTCTGCATTTCATGCCAAGATTTTTTCTTAAGACTTGCAGCTTGACTGTATAATCACTAATCTTCCAAAGTGACTAACTTCAGTCAGAATTACATGCATATTGGGTCAGCCACCTGAACTCATTTGAAAGAAACCCACAAGACATTGATTCAACATGCTTGAGACTCTCTCTGTGAAGCCCCAGGGCTAAGCAGAATTTTCCACTTTTTAATTTCAGTTTGAATACATACATTTAAAATGCATTTCTATAATGTCTGCATGGTAGCAAATAACAATTTGCAAAAAGAAAAATCCCGAAGCAATCAAATTCCATAGCACTTTGGATGAAGTCGCATGAGTTCATGCTGTATTCTGGACTAAAATTTGTGCTAAAGGACAATTGTACCCAGAAGTTGAAATGTGGAAAATGTTGTTCTGTAATAGGGGATTATTCCCAGGAACAATTGTGCTACTTTGGTGTCCTACTCACTTAAACAGCTTCACTCTTCTTTCAGCAGTCCCCATTTGTTTATTTATAGATCATTCATGTATTAATATTCTTTTTCAGCAACCCAAAAGACATCTTCCCTATAGAGTCAGAGGGGTATACAAGAATAGGACAGACTGCAAATGGCAAAGTATATATTTTGCAAGAATAAAAGTTCATCTGTGGCAAATATTTTCCTGTCCAACGAAGGCCAAAAGGAATTACTAGCAAGCTCCTTAGGAAGCCCCACTCCTACAAATAAACACATGGGCTGAAAATGAACTCATATACAAGGATTCATTTTAGAACTTGGGACGCGCTGTCATGTTATGTGAATATGCTGACATCCGGCAAGAGATGACAATTAGTGGAGAGCAACATACCTTATTGATTTTGCAGTGTTTATGGAGCACATGGCACCATACCTCATTGTTTATACAGTATTTTTGACAGCAGTGTCTGCAGCAGGGAAAACAGCTACTCCCACAGAAGTAAGGACTGTAAAAGCTTGTGTGGGAAGTTCAGATACAACTACAGAGGAACCAGCTATTGCAGCCTTTCAGTACTTACAGGGGCTCATAAAAAAGGTGGAGAAGGACTTTTTATCAGGACCTGAAAAGACAGGAAAAGGGATAACAGTTTGTCTTGGTTTAAGCCCAGCTGGTAACTCAGAACCATAGAGCCACTATGCCACTCCCCCCTCTTTCTCCCCCTCTCCCCAAGGGATGGGGAGGAGAATTGAAAGAATGTAACTCCCACGAGTTGGGATAAGAACAGTCCAGTAACTGAGGTATAACACAAATCACTGCTGCTACCACCAATAATAATAATGATAAGGGAAACAACAAGGGCAGAGAATACAACCACTCACCACCTGCTGATGGATATCCAGCCCAACCTGATCAGTGATCTAACCCCTCCAGGTAACTGTCCCCTCCTCCCTGGCAGAGCATGAGATTCAGAAAGTCCTTGGTCAGAGTAAACATTACTGAGTAGTGACTGAAAACATCGGTGTTATCAGCTCTGTTCCCAGTCTGAAAGTCAAAACCACAGCACTGCACCAGCTACTAAGAAAGTAACTGCTACTGCTGAACCCAGGACACAGTTCTAAACTAGAAGAAGTAGTTTTCTATTAGATATAAGGAAGAAGTTCTTCCCTGTGAGGGTGCTGAAGCCCTGGCACACGCTGCCCAGAGAAGCTGTGGCTGCCCCATTCCCAGCAGTGTTCAAGGCCAGGTTGGATGGGGCTTTGAGCAACCTGGTCTACTGAAACATATTTATGCCCACAGCAGGGAGGGTAGACGAGATGATCTCTAAAGGTGTCTTCCAACCCCAACCATCCTGTAATTCTACTTAAACCTTCAGGTTTCAAAACTAAGAAGTTGTGTGCACATCCACAGATCATATCATAAAATTTAATTTCTACTACTAAAAAGGATGCTTTAAAAAAATTACTCTACAAGCCTACAAAAATTAATCCAGAAAGTGAATGTTAATCTGAGTTGTTTTCATGTCTTTGTTTCTTACAGTTTGAGGGATTTTTCCCCAATTTTTCTACATTTAAATGAAAAAAAAAATTAAAAAAATAAAAAAAAAAAACCAAACTAAAAACAACCAAAACATCAGAATCCTACTGGTTTAACTGCTATATAGTTCTGTAGATCTTTCCTACTGAATAGAGTTCCATGTTTGCCATGTAAAAAGATACCACCCTTATCATAGTGAAACACCCCATCAACAAACTTGAAGATCTTGTAGCATCCACAAAGGGTTAATACAGTCTATTAGCCCTGTATATTAGGCAGGCAGGTGAGAACATTTCTGTGAAAAGAATTGCTTTCTGAGGTCTGTGCCAAGAAGCCCTGAGAAAAGACAAGCTGAAGTTTACCTTTACTTTTTCCCATGGGTATTTTGGTTGTAAAGTCAAACCCAGTGCTTGCAGGAGCAGCATGCTTGAATATGATACATAGATCACCCCCATTCCGAGCAAGGAGCAAAATCTAACTGGCTTAGAGGCAGTCACAGAGATCTAATCCAAGTCACCCACCCCCATGGGTCTTCTTCCTTGAGCCTCTGACCCTTGTATGATTTTGAGCCCAACTTTCAAATTTCTTACGCCTAGGTCAGCTCAGCAGGAAAACTAGGTAGGAAAACGGCTTCACTGAAAACCAGATGCTTCATCTAAGCCAAATTCCACTGAAAAATAAGGGAACATACGCTTTCTTTAAAGTAATCACTGCAGTCAATAAAATGTGCTGTGCGGGAATGCAAATATAGTCTCTCACAGAATATAAATCATAGATTATGATTTGTTAATAAAAAGAAACAACACGAACAGGACACATAAAAAATATTGGGCTCCACAGAACAAAGTCAGCACTTAAGCCTGGATTCTGCAAATGCGCATATACACATGTATGGCTTTACTCACATGAGGTATTTTGGAAACAGTGGGATTAATTGTATGCATAAAGAGTTGACGTATATTTCCATAGAATATGAAAGTGAGATATTTTCCATGTATTTTAAATTTAGTATCATATTTATTCCATCTTTCCCAGCTGACAGTTTCATCAAGCAATGAAGGACAAATAGCAGAAAAATAAATTGCACTGCAACAAACTGTAATGTCCAGAGCACAAGCTGGTATATCAAATGCAGTGCTAATGTTCCTATGCACCTTATTCTTTCTCACTAGTTTAAAACATTCAGCGTACTGGCTTTTTTTCCTGCATATTTCATCTCCACATAGGCTTGTGCATTCTTGCACAGGGACCATTTTTACACACTTCAAGGAAGTCTCTGAAGTATCAAATAAAGAGTCTCCTCTTAGTGTAGCCTAAGTATTACCCAGCTCCACAGAAAAAGCAAAGTCAAATAAAGATTATGTTTTAAAGGAGTCCATAAGTCTGAGGAAATCCTATTTACTCTGGTCAAAATTTTTGTTCCCTCCAAAAAAAAAAAAAAAGATGATAAATGAAGGCAAGATGCTGCATTATAAAAATCACAGAGTATGGAAACAGTGAAATAAGAAACAGTAACCATGTTTAATATTGTAGAGTCTTCTGTTTCTTTAGGAAGTGTCTGCAGAAAACAACCCAGTGAGCATTAGAAATTGCAAGTTCATTCTGGAAGACCTATATCTCCCCTCAAGTTTTGCATTTCTCAGCTAATATTTCAGTGCTGGCCTCATTACCAGTCTTTACTTCCATTAAAGTCTAAAGAGTACATGTTTCACAACAGTATGTATTCACAAATGGCACAGGACTCCAGTCTTCAGTGCTTTAGTTCTTAATTCCAGCAAGGCTGCCAAAGATCCACTGCAACAAAGCTAGAAATATCAGAGTATTGTTCACCCATACCCTATCTAATATCTCTGATGAATAAAGTCTAAAAAGTGAAAAAAAGTGATTTTACACACACAGAAATATACTGGCTTCCTTTGCATAATAATGTGATTTCCCCAATGTCATACATAAAGCTTCCTGTTACCAGTGCTCAAAAGGAAAGCCACTAAATTTTAGTGCTGCGGGACTTCCTTTGCACAGCTGCACATGTAAACTGGTAAAAGTTATTCGAAATAATAGAATTGGGGGCATACAGAAATAAATGCAACATGCTGAGAAGAATCCATACATCTTTTGTAGGAGGAAGTCACACAACTCCTGGAAGGACTCAACAACTGTGGACCAGGGGGATTCCAGTGTATCTTTTTGTTTCAGATTTCCAAAAAGGCATTCACCAAAGGCCCTTTTAAAAATTGTCTAACTGGATAAATAAGGTGAGAAAAGACATACTCCCAAGGAGGAGTAATTGATTCAAAGTCAGGAAGCACAAACTACCAGTTTCAAAGCTTCCTTCCAGATTCTCTGTCTATGCTGTTCAGCATATCCCCCAGCATATTCTTGCCACTGTAAAAGGGGATGAGACTACTGCAGTTTCAAAGATATTCAGAGCGAAGATGAGGCTGACAGTAAGAAGCTGCACATGTGTTTCATAAAACTGGCTGAGTGATAAAACAGCAAATGAAATTCGGTATAAACAAAGGCACATGGGCAAAACAAATCCTAATTTATTCTTTACTATTGTCACTTAGGGATAAGACTTTAGGATCATACTTGACAGTTCCACACTCCTGAATATCCCATAGCAATCAAAAATATAAATCAAATGCCATAATTTGTTAGGTAAAGAGTAGATACAAAAGTAAAACATATTGTTATACAATTGCCTGAGTCTGTGTGCATCTACATGGTGAATAGTGAATGTAGTTTTCATTCCTCCATCACAAAACGGACATATCAAAGCTAGAAAAGGCATACAAAACGGCAATAAGGATGACAAAAAGCACGAAACAATGTCTGTGCAAATAGTGACTTAAAAGACTTAGGACTGCTCATCTTGGAAAAGAGGGAAATGATAACATTTCAAGAGGAAAGGAGGGGATGAGCAAAGACTTCATTGTATCCAATAGCACAGGAAGTAAAGGCTTCATAAGAAGTTATCAGACAGCAGTTTCAAAGTAGAGAAAGGGAGGTTATCATTTAAAGCATCATACACTTATACTAGAGAATCATTGTGAGACAGTATTATGGAAGTCAAAGTTCACACTGTTAGAACACATAATTAGACCAATTCATGTAAGAAAAAACTTTCGTGAGCTGTCAGATGCTGAGACACCCATTGCTGGCTCAGGAAACCCTTGAACCATGCACCAAAGTATCATTACAAGCTGTTCGGTGGGTAGCAGCTAGCACTGAAGTCAGATAACTGAACTATATATGCAAGGGGAGCAGCTTCTGCTTATGGTCCCCCATGGGTCTGCTACAACAGCTAATACATAAATGTTGGATGGCAACATTCTGCAACACAGGTAAATGTCATGTTGGGGCATAGGGAGGGTTGGGACCCTATTCTGTCACCACGTAGGCTGGAATCTGCAATGCCAACAACTTATTTGGTGGAAGCTGTAGAAGTTCTTTGCTGCCTTTGGTAAGGCATGGCTCTCTCATCTTTGATTATTTGTTTTATTGTTCTGTGCATCTCTCCATGGCCTTTTTTCCATGGGAGAGTGCTGACAGGAGCAAAAACACATTCATTTTGCAGACGCTTCCCAAGGGAAAACATGTCCTAAACAAAACCATTTTCATCAGCTTCCTGTGTGAAGGGGTGATAGGATTGCTCCCTGGAGGATGAGTTCATGTGTCCCCTCAGTAGCTGTCTTCCCTCCTGCAGAGCACAACTTGTTGGAATTGAACACACACAACCCCAAGGACTGGTTTTACTCCACCCACATGTTGCCAGGAGTTTTTTCAGACTTTTACCATGCTATTTCCAGGGCAACCATTGATCTCAGATTTCAAACATTGCCAGAGATGCATATCCTATTGCTGTTCTCTCTTCCTTATGGAAAAAGACATCTGCGAGCCACATTTTGCCATAAGGAGACTCCATACTACACACACACACGAGGCTCTAACAAGCCCATTACCTAATGCCTGGGGTTCTTCTTGGTGTCATATCTTATATTGTATGCATGCACCAGAGAGCTAGAAAACACTGCCAACCAATGTGCCTTGAGGTAATTGAACCCTCAAAAAAACCCCATACAAATACAGGGTTAGGTCACATTCAGGATATCTAGGCTTTTCAGGGAGGGTCCTTCCAGTGTAAGGAGATGTATACGGTTATTAAACCTCTTTCTACCACTTCCCACATCGCTACTATTCAGGAAAGATAAAGAGACTGCAAAGAACAGCAACAGAAAACCTAAATTCATGGTATAAGCATTTGAAAGACAAGAGACAGGGACAAGGTTTCCAGGGGCTCCAGAGGAGAAAAAGGAAGCAAGCAGGACAAACAGATGCAATCATACCCTGGGAAAGGCATCCACACTTGCTCAGCTGCCTCTCCAAATGTGGAGCCTATAGCACAGGCACAGTATTTCCAGGAAGAGCAAGCCTGTTGTGAATCAGCCTTTTGATCTCCTGTGAGAACCCCAGTGGCTGTGCAGCCTCCAGCTCCTGCTCCCCACCAAGAATGGAGCAGAACAAGCCGTTCTGGAAAGCAGGGGCAAAATCCAGCCCCAAATGGGGTTCATTTATGAGGCCAGTAAACACGAATTCTCATGGCTCATTTAGTCGTAAAAGTCAGCATCCTCAAAAGTCCCCCATGACCACATAGTTAAGAACACAAACTCAAGGAGTCCTGCTAATGAAAAAACCTTGCTGAATCTCATCCGAAGGACTCTGGAGAGAAGAGACAAAAAAGCAGCCCTCTTTATGATTCCCGTTTGAACTAGCTGCATTATTTCTGGGCTGTACATTAAAACAGATGTTTCATTGATTTCCCTGTCACAAAGAAATCATTCTTTTCATGTCTTGTGATGGATGTTTCTTCAGAAGAACAGCTTCAACTTCAAACAGGATCTTTACCTCATGGAATAACTTTTCCCAAACTGATTTAAAAATATCTATTAGCAAACCAAAACCAGCCTCATTGTGTTTCTTAAGCAAAGGGTGAAGAGAAATACTCTCTTCTCAAAACTATGAAAAATGTCCTTGTCATTTGGCATTTTTGTCCTGTATGGCACTGATCATGATGGGACATAACAGATGCCTAATTAAGGAGCATTTACTTCTCCTTTCTTTTAATCTCATTATCAGCCCTGAAAGTGTAAGCCCCAGACACATCTATGTTTCATTTCAATCACATCTCCTTCATTAACGAGGAGAATTTAATGTACTTAAAACTTTGCAAACTACTTCTGTAGGTTTTGCTTCTTTTGTAATCCCTGGAAAAATTTTAAAGGAAAGGAAGAGAAAATACAGAAGGATGTAAATAAAGTTTTGTACTGTGAAAGTAAAATGCCTTATGCTGAGCTAAAAGATAACTGGGGAAATAACTCCATGATTTACTGAAATGCAAGAAGTGAAGTATCTATATACAGTTTGGGGTTTCAGTTTAGAGAAGCACACAATGCTAGAAAGACTAACTTGGTTATTACCTCTTAATCCTTGTCAACACAAATCCTTTGTCCTACTTGAACTCACTATAAAAGGGGAATAAACCTCTCTCATGAGCTACTTAGTTAAACAGAGTCTGGTGGGGAGCAAATGCTTGATTACAGCTTTAACACAGCTCTTGACTTAGCTGGGAGAAGTTGCAGTGCTATTCCCTCCAGCAGATCTTTTTTCTCAAGGGATTACATCAGTAGTAAAGAAAAGAGCTTCTTACAGTGAATACAGCATTAATAGCTACAAGCACCAATCAACTTTACAGGCTGCTGCTATCTCACCAGAGCACACCTGAGCATCTGCTTCTTCAGGTTGAAGTAGCTGCCGGTTGCCAGTCAAATGGTACTTTAAAAGGTAGCATACAAGCAACAAAAATACACTCTCAAAATCAATTTGTTAAATCAGCAACAAGCTTGTGAGCACCCTTCACATTAAAAATATAATTTAGGAGAAGTTTGTAACTTTAGGTTAAGTGCAAACATAAGAATTTGAAATGCCAAAGATTATCTGCACAAGGCTCTCTGGCATGGATTGCTCACCTTCATCACAGCTATATCTAATGATATGGCTGCTTCTATTTCTCAGATAATACAGTATAATATAAAATGAAGAGTGGTCTTGAAGACTGGAATTTCACAGTATGAACTATGGAGTTTCTGTTCATCTGAGCTGTTCTGTTTACATACCTGTGTGTACAAGGCTGCAAAATAAGGGCAGTACCAAACAAAATAAAAGCATAATTCAAAGTTCAGAGCTGCAAGTTTCCCCATCCCAGAAATCTGAAATACCACATCATGTCCAAGAATGCCTCCAGTGGGAAAAAAAAAGGAAAGAAAAAATAAAGAAAAAGGAAAGAAAAATTAAAGAAAAAGGAAAGAAAAAGAAAAAAAAAGGAAAGAAAAGGGAAAGGGAGGACGGGAGGGCGGG
>JASSUY010035612.1:10086-41849 GCA_032466535.1 Forpus xanthops
CGGTAAGTGGCGGGGTGGCGGCTCCGGGGTTCAGAGGGACACGGTTGGTTGGTGGGTGAGAGGGAATGCGACCCCGGTAGGCGAGCCGGCCCCGGTGTAAGGGGCAGCCCTCGGGGGTGAGGAACGGGGCTGGTGGCGGCATCAGGCCGGCCCCTGCGGATTTCCCGCCTGCCCTGAGGAACGCGGCGGAATCTGGCCGGGGTGCAGCGAGTCCTATTTCCTGCCGGCCGTACCTGGGGCAGCCAGGGTCACATTTAAGGCTTCCCCGTTTCAGGCTGCGACTAGCGGTGCGAACGGCGGACTGCACCGGTCGGATCGGTGGTCGAGCGTGCTGCATGGGGAAGGCTGCCAGGTCAACCTGGCCGGCAGCACTGTCCCGACAGGCGCTGGTTGTGCCACACAGGGTGGAAAACAATGTAATTCTTATTTCTTTAGCCTATGAGTGTGTGTAGAGGAGCAGCAGCAGTAGCCTGCCTGCAGATAGGCTGAAACTATGCAACTGTCAGTCCAAAACATGAGGAGCTGTGCGTTAGTTTTACTGCTCCTTTCATTGATCCGTCTGCAGGGCGAGGGCAGTCGCTGCGCTGTGGAGGGCTGATTGACCCTGTGGTGTGTTAAAGCTTTCTTATCCTTATGACTGGGAAATTTATTTTTAAACATTTTTTTGTTTGTTTGTTTTTTTTTTTTTTTCCCGCCGTTCCGGTGGTTTTCAGTATATACTTTGCAACATTGAGGCTCCCTTTTCCTCTTAGCAAATATGTGTTGTTATACGTGGCTGGTCTCCAGCCCTTGTAGTCAGCTCCCATTGCCATGTGGTATTTTTCTTTTTTTTTTTTCCTTGCATTTTAAATCTTTATAAGGAAGGCTGTAATAGAAAATGTGGATGGCTCATTAACTATCTCCGTTACTTGCAAAGCAGAAGAAAGGTTCTCTCATCCCCTGTTTGCATGCAGACAGATGGAGATGAGCAAAAAAACTGCTGGTAGTGGGGAGCTAAGCAGGTCAGACTCCTTACTGTAATGTGGCACTGGAAGCAAACTGTATTCAGAAGCTGCCTTTCCAAAGAGCTGCTTGACCTTCAGTCACTTTTTATAGATGTCAGCCTAAAAACTGCCATTGAGACTAATTAAAACACTAATGCTTTCTAGTACAGCATCTCTGCCAAACTGTATCATGAAATCTTTTCACTATCAGTTGCAGGGCAGCTGCAGTAGACCGAACAGAACTTTATAACTAAAGTACAGCCCCATCTCTTCCAAAGAAAAAAAAAAAAATCTCATCATCTGGCTTTGTTGCTGCTCTGTAAACAAACTCTGCTATATCTGTTTGGTCCTATGTATTTGGGGTATTGCTTTCTATTTGAAGTAATGGTGAAATCTCTTAATGCCAGCACAGTATGCAGGTGGGCAGGATTGGCAGAGCTCTGCCAACATGCTTACTTGTTCTTTTCGGAATTTTTCTGTAAATTTATTTCAACATAAGATTGATTAGAAAGATTAGTCTTACTCTAAGAGTATACTCTTTCAAGAATATTCATAAATTAAATATTCTTGAATACTTCTTATTCTACCGTCTGCTTTTTTTTTTTCCCCCCTTTCATTGTGGATCTTATCTCAATAGGAGTCTGCTCTCAGACAACTCTGATGAGTTTAAGCTGATCCAAGTGCAGGTTGTGCCCAAGGAAGGATGGTACCAACCTCTTCCTGACAGTTTGTTTCTGCCCTGCTACTCTGTAGAGAACCTCTGTGTATGTGACATAGTCCATCTGGGATTTCTAGACCTCATTTTAGAACAGCATCAAGGTCCAGGTGGTTCCAGATAAGAGGCTTTTGATTAAACAAGCAATTGGCTTCTCCTGGTATAACTGTCTCTGAAGAACTGTGTGCCTTCTGCATAAGCTTTTCCTCATCTCTTGGTAAGATAAGCTCCTGTGGAGTTTTAGAAGCTCTTCTGCAGCAGGGAAGGAAACAAATAACACTGTAGCTCTAATGAGACTTCATCTGAGCCTCAGAGGAGGAATCCAGCAGTCTAAGTGTCATGTGTTCTGGTTTAAGAGATTCTGACTGCAGATATCAGGGCTTGTTGCCCATCTTCTGCTACCTAATCACTTTGTCTCAGAGGATGCAAATCAGTACTCCATTATGCACAAGTTAGAGTTCCTGATAAGCGGCTGTGTTGCAGTAGTTGATGAGAATGGGTGAATCGTATGGCTCATAATTTTCATAGTGATGTAAAGTAACAGTAGGTGTGATTCAAGCTTTTTACAATGAAGAAAGCCCTGAAACAGCAAGGAAGGGAAATAAAGGTGGATTATTAGTATTTTGAAAACTTTTCTGTACAGAACATATTTCCTCAAGTAAATGCTAGAAAACTCAAATTTTTAGTAGTGGTTATAGGGTGTGTGTATGGAGTGGCACAAACTGTGTGTCACATGTATGAGATTAGAAGTTTTGGAGCAGATAGTAAAAATGGGGATTTTGGATCTTCCAGCAAGAAAGAATAGGGCACCATGGGGGTAAAAAGAACAGAGAGAGGATCTCAGAACCTCAGCAGGTTCTGTAAAAAGGCTGGGATCTGAGCAACTGGCAGATTGAATTTGGCACTGTGGCAGCTGTGTCATGATTAATGGTTGAGAAGTAACGAGAGACTTCCAGCTGAAGGGAAAAGGTAACATTTTGGAAGGAAATCCCAAACTAGTCATTCCTTCTTGTGACAGTTCAGTTTGTCAACTTCCTGAACAGTCTCATCTGCCTGGCTAGACAATACAGATATATAATATAATACAGTTACAGATATCCCTAAAATGAAGTTATTTTCTTTAGTACTATTTGTGTTGGAGAGGTGCTGCAATACAACTGCTTGCTTGCTGTTGAAGAGCAAAAAACATGTTTATACATTTCAAGTGCAGAAATTAATGTTTATTCTTCTGAAAAAGTATACCAGAGGTGAAATCTCTGGACTTTAAACTCCTGTTAAGAGTGTGGGAGGTAGATCATCCCTCTTGATTGTTATCTAAGGCTTCTTTTCAAAACATATGGTAGTTTGTGGAGATGAATGCATCTGCTGTTGCAGCTACTGTGTTAATGTATGAAGTACTGTTAGTACAAAGTCCTTGACTGTTAAGCCAGTGCTTAGTAGCATCAGTAAATGCATTGTTCAGCTCATTTTGTGTAAGAGTTGATAGTATTCACTACATCCTTCAGCTGTGCTCTAGCGTGTTTATCATGTGAGTCAGCACTGTATAATAATTATTGTAAGTACTTTATTTGAGAAGTCTAAGAAACCTTGAAATACACTGTAATAACAAAGGGGGAAAAATAGGAATCTAATCACACTCTTTTAATCAAAAGTTGACTGCAAGTATACAAAGTTTCATATATTTTGTTGTATGAACTTCTGAACTGCTTCCCTGAGATGTGAAAATATACCAAGTCTGTAAGGTAAAATGGCTGATGTTGTTCCTAAATGTAGAGTATGGATTGAAGTGCCTGGAACAGTTACGTGCCGTGTCTCAGCCCTTTCTTGTGCAGTCTAGGGTTTTGGCAGCCTGATAACTTGCATGTTTGAAACTGGAATACACTGCTTATGGGTGAATCAGCTTTTCCACTGTTTACACTAGCTAGAAACCCCTAATGCAGGGAACATCAGGACTTTGTGCTGCCTACTTAGTGTTTTGTAGTGTGAGCCAGAAATAGGTATGCAGGCTAGGGAGGAGTCCAGATTTCACTGCCCCATGCTGCACACAGGTACTTACTCTGATGTCTTTGCTGGCTTTAAGTTCAGTTTGGAGCTGTATGAGCTGTTGTGTTTTCCTCTCTTGTGGTAGCAGTGGCATTGCAATTTCTGCACTTCTGACACTGAAGTTTTGCTGTCACTGAGGAGTTATACCCTATCAGCTGTGCTGCAATGGCTGTATGCGTGCTCTAATCTCTCTTGCTGTGGAGCAAGCTACCTTGACAAAACCAAATCCTTCTTGCTGTGCAAGAGGGAAGGAATATGTGCATGGAGAAATGTTACAGAGCGGTAAGCTTACCTGCAATAACTTTTTGTCATTCTTGAGACTTCAACTATGAGACGCTGGACTATTTAAGAAATCACATTCTAAATGGACATGTTAAGCTAATAAACTTGCAGAGGCATGCTAAAAAGAAGGTACCTCAGTAAACAAATCCTATCTGCCAAACTGATTTAAGGAAATAATGGATGTTAGGAGTATGCTCATGGAAGTCTTCTTTTTAGTTTAAGGAAAAATGTCCAAGTATTACCTGGCTGAATGGCACAGATTTTTTTTGTGCAGCTAAGGATAGCATATAGATGCTTTAAACCTTGGAGGTGGCCTTAATTAAATCAGAGATCCTTTTTCAGGAAGTGCAGATCTATCTTGTTTTGATACATGGCCCCTTATGAATCAACCTTCATAGATATTTTCACTATCTTGTGAATTCCTGAAGTGTAGCATCAAGAACGAATTGGTCTCTATCGATACCTCTCGTATATGTTAGAAGTGCTTTGTTTAGTTTTCTTCTTCTGAATTAGCTGATTTTGTCAGTGTGAATTGCTTCTCTCTTGGATCAGCAGGCACTGAGACACAGTGCTTGTGAAACAGGAGAGCGCTATGCTTTGGATTACACACTGACCTGTGCTAGCAGTGTGTTGGAAAGCATGACTTCTAGTGAAGTGGGGAAAGTGTATTTTTTGTTCTGCTATTCATCTTGTTGCAACATCCTCGATTGCAACATCAAAATTTTGAGTGTGTTTTCCAGTTAGAAACACTGGCAATAGATAAGTAGAAGAAAAGTGACTAACAGGATGGAAAAGGAGTAGTCCACAACTCATTCCTTGAAGGGATTTCTCTGGAGAAGGAGAGACTGAGTCTGTAAGATCATGTAGAAGGGAATGAAAGACAAAGAAAATTAATTTTTAGCATAACTTGCAGAAATTTCCTCTCCTTAAAGGCAGTGTAGAATTTCTTTATGCTAGTGACTTGTCATTCTAACCCAACAGTTACTGTCCACAAAAATGTTTTGTTTTGGTTTTTTTTCGGTTTTTTTTTTTTTTTTTTTTCCAGAAGGTGGCTAATAGAAGGTCTGTTTACTTACATATTTGGAAAACTCCCTACCCTATTGTCCACTACAATATTTAGCAAGATGAGCTTATATTAAATTGATAGCTTAGTTTAGATGTGAAAGTGTTTTCATTGTTTCATTGTACCAACAATGGTACCTCTTCATTAGTATTACTGCACTGTATTAAGGAAGGGAGAAAGAGAGAATGTTTCCTATGCATGAGTTTCCTATTTAGAAATAGATTTGTATGGGGAGAACTTATGAGTTACTGCTGTTCTCACCCAGAGCTCTGCTTAGTATTTGTATCATCTCTGGTTATTCTGGCTTCAGAACCTTTGATATATTTGCCTTAATGTATCAGTCAGGTTTTATCAGTGAGAGCCGAGCCACTGAACTGCTAGGGATCTCATCAAAACCTGTAGCAGAGCAAGTAGCTTATCCATAGTATCTCATGGGTCAGTCTGGTGGCTGCACAGGCTCAGTCAGTAAGTTGAAGAGAGAACAGATAGTAGGTTTATATCCTTAGGATTCCTCTCTTATATTAATGGCTGAAAACATTAGTGAGGAAATGAGGGAAGTAGAGAGAAACCTGTGCACAGGAATTACTTCTGTTGAGAAAATAGACCCAAAAGCAGGAAGATCGTAAGAGTTTCTTATAATGCAAAGTCCTATGCCTCTTCTGTTCCAAATGACATGAGTACTGTGGTCTCTATGCTAAAGCTTGGAGTGAAAACCTCCAGATAACCTTTATTTCTCGGCATGAGTAATGCACATGGATGTTGATTTCAATCCAGTGGCTACTTTTAGTATTTCAGTTCCACATTTTTAACAGTGACTACCTGCTAAGAAAAACAGGTAGCATGTGATGTGTTGAGGAAATCTCTTAAGATTTTGCCATCTCTTAATAGCATGGAGAAACATAACAGGAGTTAAGAACTCCAAGCAGTTTAGAAGGAGTTAAGTATTTTTCTATCAGAGGCAGTTCAGGGATTTAAACTGTAACTTGTTTTAACCTCACTCACAGTGCTGCTGCTACACCTAATCTTCTTTTATCTTTAAACAGTTAATGTACACTAGTATCTGTTACTCAGACTCCATAAATGTATCTGATCCTGAGCTAACCAAACCAAGTTGCAAGGTCAGGCTGTGGAGCTATAGCAAGTAGCTGACAGGTTAGTGCTGTCTTAACCATAGGATTTTATACATATTCAGGTATAGTATTTCCAAGTTTCTAGTCTGAGTTTGCAAATGTCTTTTGTGTGTGGTGTTTTTTTTTTTTTTTTTTGGCATACAGCTGTTGATTTCAGTACTGAGTTTGCACAAGTGGATGATAGATGTCTGCTTGGTGCTAACTGCAGAACTGGGATTTGTGGGGAAAACTTGTGCAGAATGCAATGCCTATGGTCAGTAGTTACAGGTTTAAGATTGAGACTGGTCAAGCCCAGTTTCCAGTGTCCCACTCCAAAGTACTTCAGTGAGGTCTGTTTTGTTGCCAAATTTGCTGCCAGCTTTTTTGGCAGGAGGGCTGTGCAAATAAAGTCCGGTGGGGATTTTTTATTTATATTTTTTTGGAATTGGGAAATGTGTTTTCACTTTGCTTGTGAAAGACTGGAAAAAAGCTCAAAGCACTTTTGATGAGGATTTCTTAAGGCAAACAGAAAGCATACCTAGAAAATTTCAGTTAAAATATGGAACTTTTATAAAATAACTAATGATTTGGAAAATGAGGAGTAAAGGCTTTTTTAGAATTTAGATTAACATGCAAGTTAATGATCATTTTCTCATGCATTTCTGTAGCATTACCCGTTGATATTATGATGAAGAATACTTTAGAAATGCATTGATTAATTATGCTTTTCTAGTGAATGGCAGTTAAATGATCAGTCTTGTTTACATAGACAAATCCATGGATCCGTATGGATCATCAGCTGAAAAAGAGGGGAGGTGTGGGACAAGGGAAATATGGGGGGGAAGAAAGCTCCCAAATAGAAAGAGATCATTGCTCTTGGGGCAATGTATACAGTCAAATGAGAAATAACCTTGGAGAATTCATGTCCTAAGACCCATCCAAATTAGCCTGTTGTCATAGAGAAGCTTGTGTCTATTCCCCTATTCCCAGCTTGTACTTGCAAGCAGTACTCAGCAGCAAAGTGTTAAGTTTCAGGCTCAGCGTTTTATTGTTTGCTGAGAATGAAGACACCAACTGGATTTGACTGCTACTGCAGTAAATGTGTTTTCACTGTGTAACCTTGCACTGCTTCTTTAGTGTCGACTCTTATGGAAAAAGGTGAGTGTTCTTCTGTTCTGCTCTTCATGTAGAAGTGTGCCTGATCTAGTTGTTTTGCATATATCTGTGGCTTTACTGTTATTTTGGTAAGCTTTGCAGATGTGAAATGCAAGGAAGAGCTAAGTAGATTTTAAACATTTCGGAAAGGTATTAAGCAGCTTACTTATATGTAGCTGACCTTGTAAGCTCTCATACATTTTGCATTTGTATAGTGCTGCAAGGTTGTTAAACTAATATTTAGATATGTGGATCTTTAATGTGAGAAAGATTAATGGAAAAATAAGTTGTCAGTGTGTTTTTTTTTAATCTTACTGTTTTCTAAGCTGTGGGTGAAGAAGGAAAGGCTGCATTACAAAATGCATGCAGATTTCTCTGGAGACTGTACATGAAATTTTGACTTCCTTGAGAGCTAGTTTTGCTAATGAAAAGAAAATCTCGCTGTTTCAACTGGAAGACAGTATTTATTCGTTACAAAAAAGGCAGAAGGTATTTTTAGGACTCTGTGAATGGCATGACACGTATTTATATGCCAGATGGCTTAGAGTAGCATCCAGCCAAGCAGCCCCGTGGTGCAGTGCTTGTTAGGGGACAAGGTAAGAAAATTCCATGCATGTATAAGTGTGTTTTGGGAAACCAATAGGTTTTCTGGGGGAGGAATGAGGACACTGCAGCAGCATGAAACTGTCTATTGTATTGCAGTTATTTATTCAGTATTGAGCACTAGGATTTTGGTAAGCTCATGTTTCTATTCCAAGTGTACTTGCTTTCTGTAATCAGGTTGGGCTATTGTGTTACTTTTCTTGATGCAGTGTTATGCTACTGGTTGTAACTAAAATTGGTGCTCCTTTCTGTTGTTTGTTAACTTGAGATGCTGATGCTTATAGAACTTTTTCTTTCCAGAACTCTTAGCTGCTTTTTCCATTAAAATTGTGTCCTTAAATGAGAGCCCTTGTGAAATACTGTCACTCCTTGGAGAAGAGGAGTATCTTGGGAGAAAGGTATCCTTTATCAGTAAGGAAAAAACCCTAGTATGTTTCGCAGTTGACAAAGAGATGAAAGATGTTACTACAGAAGATACTTGACAATTTCTTTGAGAGAGCATTTTAAATGCAGGTGGACAAAGAAGAAACTTCACATTTTGTTTATGGAAATGCTTGTTTGCATACACTGTGGTGTGGCAGCCTGCTATGTAAAGCTTTTTTTATTGGAGTTGAGAAACTCATACAAGCTTGATAGCAAAGTTACACTCCCAAAGGAGGCATTTCAAGTTATATTCCACAGGATTAAAAATGACAGTATGCAATATTTAGATATCTCTGGTTAAAGTCCCAAAAACTGAAAGACAAATTCGTATATAAGTGAGTCACTTGTCAGTGGTAAAATAGTGAGGCGTGAGAACCTAAGTACATAAAGAAGATTAATTTTTAAATTGTTCATAAAATACTTTATCCTTTTCAGGCTTAGCATTCTCATAATATAGTTAGGTCTTCATATAACTAGTCTGTCTGTGTGCCTTTCTTTATCTATAATACATAATGAACTTACTGGTATTGTAAGATTATTTATCTGTATGGTGTTGATCAAAATTCTGTATTCATTCCAGGAGGTTTTATTTCAAGTAGCATGACATGGATTCATATAGCTGTGCTGAAATGATTAAACTGTTGGCTCTCAAAGCTTTTCAAGTTACATTTAGAAGTGACTTACAGAGGCTAATTAAAAATAGATCTTAGTGTGTCATCTCATTAAAATGAAAGGGAACAGTGATCTTATGCAAGAGGACAGCCTGTGGCCCACAGTGTGTTTCTGTGAGGGTTGCTGTGACTAGAGTTATATGAGTTGGTTTGTTGTTTTTTGTTTTGTTTTTTTTTTTCACTTTTTCGTTCTCCCACCTTCTATATCACTAAATAACCTGGTTCTGTTTTCTTGACAACACCCCCATAGGTAGCATTTCAGCAGGCTGCTGTTAGGTCCCCCCAAGCCATCTCTTCTGCAGGCTGAAGAAGTCCAGCATCCTCAGCTGCTTCTCGCAGGACTAGTGTTCCAGCCTGTGACCATCTTGGTGGTCTTCTGCTGAACTTGCTCCAGT
This sequence comes from Forpus xanthops, assembly GCA_032466535.1. Classification (NCBI taxonomy): domain Eukaryota; kingdom Metazoa; phylum Chordata; class Aves; order Psittaciformes; family Psittacidae; genus Forpus; species Forpus xanthops. The sequence continues at coordinate 19,529 of JASSUY010035612.1, forward strand.
TTGCTAATGTCTGTCTAGTACTGGCAAAACCCAAACTGTGTACAGTGCTCTGCCTGTGGTCTTTTGGAGTGATGCATGGACTGGTGTAATTGCATCCTTCAGTCAGCTGGCTGTGCTCCTGTTGATAAGCCCCTGTGCTGTTAGCTGTCCTTGCTGCAAGGGTGTGCTGCTGGCTTATGTTTAGCCAGATCACTCCAGGTCCTTCTCTGCAGAGCTGTTCAGTAGCTGGGGAGATCTTCTGTTCCAGGTGCAGGAATTAACATTTGTCCTTACTGAGTGTCATGAGATGGGTTTCTGTAGGCGGCAGTCTGTCTAGTTACCTGCCTGTGGCATGTCAAATATAGCCACTTAATTCATAAAGTACAGTGACACATCCCTCCTGTATGGCCATAAATTAATGGTTGTTTTTAATTAAAAGCCAAGTGGCAGATCCTATTTAGTGCCAAAGGAATCCAATAGGAGGTTGTGGTGTTTTGTTTATATAAGGAGTTAAATTGGGTTGATATATTCAGAGCAAAAGCCAGAGATATTAGAAAATAAAAGCTTAGTGTTTTATGTGCTCAAGAATCTATGTTCAGTGGATGTTGCTCCTATTGATGTGTGGTAGAGTCTGAAACAAAAGCTGCCTAAGGTGTCCCTTTTTCATCTTGCTAGTCTATTAACTATGACTCTCCCTTAACACTGGTTGCAATGTAAAGGATGCCTGGAAAAAATAATTATTGTGAAAGTGCAGAAGCCACTGTAAATGGCATATCTCTGTGGTGAGTGTAGTGTTGGAGTACTACATTTTCCTAATCTGGCCTCTGTTCATCCTACTGTTAATGCTCCTGTTTGCTAGTGATTCAAGAAGAAAACAGGAAAACCTGATCATGCTGACGTTTGCTGTGGAGGGGGAGTGATGGTAGTAGCCATAACATCCTGGAGGACAAGAAGTATGTAAAAAGTGAAGGTTATTAACAAAGCAAAAATGCAATTGTAAGTAATGTTACTTTATCTTCAATTTCTTTTTTTACTAGAATGTTCTCTGAAAATGAAGATTATACACAACTGTGTGTTGACTTAATATAGGTCCAAAATACACATGCAGCCTTGCAGGAAATCTGGGTAGTATAAGTTGTATGTCTGTCTTAATCTTATTTTTCTAGAAGAAAAGCTGATCTTGGAAAAACTACAAGCAGACTTAAAGGTTTTCTCAAATAATTCTTACTCCTATATCAAAAACCTTGAGGTTAATCTGGTCTTCTTTTTGACCTCTGACAAACATGGGTTTTGGCACAGTCATGAAATATCTAGTCATACAATGTGTTTACTAAACTGTTGAGGTTAATCCAAGCAATGCCAGGGTTTAAACAGTGGCAAGTTATAGAGCCTGTAGCTACTTTCGCTCTTTAAGCTGAAATACTGGGAAATGTGTGTGGCTTATTTTCCTTCTCCATTGAAAATATTGAAGGCTAACACACTGGTTCAGTGTTAGTTATTGCTGCACAGGTTACTAATGAGAAACTGTCCTGGGCTGTCTGCAGGAGGAAGGTTGTATCATTGATGGGCTGTTTATTAAATTAATATAAATGATTCTGGGCTTGATGTATGAAATGATTATCATGCTGATGCTGTAAGGGTGCTGTAAGAAGTAACATAAAAAGCAGTACTGCAGAGGCATTACTGAAGCCCAAATCTGGCAGGTAGGTTCCTGAAGGTTTTTTCCAGCTTTGCAATTGATTGACTTTCATGGACTTTTACTAAGTTACTAATATTAAACTACTGTAGTTCTCTTAAGAAAAAAATCAATGATTTACTACTTGTTTAAGGAACTGAGACTTTTGTGCTGGAATTCGTGGAAATTAGAGAGGAATATTTTACTCTTGGCATTTGTGGCATGTGGTTCTGCAAACTTGTTTCCAAGGTTTTGCCAAAGTCTGAAAACTATCAGGCAATAAATATGTGAGAGTCAAAACAGAGCACCAAGACAGAGACTGAAAAGCAGAATATTTTGTAAGAAATTCTTGGAATATTGTGTCTTTCTATCCTGGTCTCTTTTGTGCTGGTGCTGATGGGAGCTGCTTCTAAGGTTGCTTTTTTTTCCCCTTTCTTGGTCCAACCCAGTTGCCACCAAAATGGAGTGTAATTTCCTGATGTAGGAGGTTCTGCACCTTGAATAAATTACGTTTTGTCATATTGGAATGTATCTAGATTCCTGAATATATCAATGCAAACAGCCATAAATTTTATGTATCACTAGGATCTTGTAGGTGTGAATGAATCTTTGCAAAGCACTTAAAGGTTATTATTTATTTTTTTGCTGTGAAAGCTCTTATATTGCCAAGGGAGATGAAATGTCTTTTGTTCGTTCTGGATGATCTTCACTATATGAGTTCTTGTGTGAGGTATTTTGGAAACTTACCTTTGACAGCTGTGTTGCTTTTCAGAAATGAAGGGATGAAACAGGATAGGTCCTTCTAACCTAGTCTCAATTACCAGTAAAATCTGTGAGGAACTGTATTGTGAAACAATTCTACTTCATATGTTTAAATCATAGATTTTTATATATATATATATTTAATATATATTTAATGGCAATTAGTATTTTTCTTTTGCATTTGAATAAATGCATAGAAGTGGGTTTTAACCATACTGTCCAAGTAGCAATTTATTGGTGACTGGGCTCAGCGTTACAGTATTCACTGCATAGGTGGAAATTTCTCTGACAAGCCAGTTGATGTTAATATCTGAGTAAAGGAATTGTACTTTTCTGATTTAAGTTGTTCCTAGCTAACTGTTCAAACCTGCTAGCTCTGTTTGCATTAGCAGAGCTTTAGCGTTGTTTGAGTTACAAACATGTGTTATCTGTTTCTCTCATAAAGCACGTATCAGGACTGAGAAAAATACTAATAATTTGGATTTGAAATGCATTATCTTTTGCATTTCCTGTATTCAGGAACAGTTTGTCTCCATTAAATAAAAAGGGGGCGAGGAAAAAGGCAGAACAAAAGAAGAATGGACTGGCTTTGCTGAATTTCAAAACCCTGCTTGGAGAAACCCACTGGGAGAGGATGAATGTTCAAGACAGTCATCTTTGAGACCATGCATATGCAGTCTGAGATAGTTGTTGGGTAAACTGGCAAAGCATGTTTCCTAGAAGACTTCACAGAACTGGGGAGCAGAGGAGCCTGGACAGATTAAGGCTTTTACTGGCTGTGTCTAGGTGGTTGCACAAACAAGCCATGGGTAGAGAGATGGGTGAGGTAAGAATACAGGGGTGAGTGGCTGCCTCTGAACTGTTTCTTCCTGGGACGTTGTGTCCAGATAAAGTATTCCCTCCTCCTTCCCTCTGGTGTGCATCAAAGTGGTTATATTTTTGTTGCATCTGAAATGTGTGAGGTGGTACTTGTTTCTTAGTATGCTGTGGAGATGTATCAATGTGATTGTACTTTGTAAATGTAAAAGTGTAAGGCTAGAAAGGTTCTCCTGGCTCCTCAGGGCAGATCCCAAGCAGGACTGACATTTCTTAGGACTTGAAAATGTACTGTGGCCTCTTTGCTAAAAGACATCTGTAAGAAGTCGTGTGCAACATAAAACAGAGTCTAAAACCAAAGTGTGCAGCTCTGATGCAGATTATGACTCCTGTGGCTGCTTAAAAGGAAGAAGTGATTGAAATCCATAGAACAGTGGTTGTGTAAATGCATATGTGTTGGTAAATAAACTAATAAGCCTCAATGTGCTTTTCATAGTTCAACTTTTTTTTTTTATTTCAAATTAGGTGTCTAACAAAACATTTGGTACTTAAAGAAAATAAATATAGAGTCTGTATCTTCTTGCTGAATGTATTTCCAAATATCTTGGTTGAATAGCAAGCTACAGAAAGGCTGTAGTTTTCTCCAGTAGGGAGCACATGGAAATAATCTCAAGCTCAGGTTTGCATTTGTTGCCTTTATTAGCAGTAACTGTGTGATTTCAGCCTGGGCAGAGGGATTTTTGAAGTTGGAAGGGACTTGCAGTCATATTTTCAGTCTAGTGATTAGTGATTTATCCCTCCTCTTTGAGTTGGTCAGAGTAAATTTTAACTTTAATGCAGCTAGAAGTAAGGTGAAGCTCTCAGCTGTAAAAGAAGGGCAAGAAGCTCTGATGAATTCTACTTTCCATGCCCGTCTTCCTTCTGCTGCCTGAGATAGCAAGGATGATCTTTTTTTTTCTGTGCATCCAGTGTAGATGTATCCTAAACCAGCTCTGAAATGAAAAGCTTCCTTTTCTGTTACAATAACTTTTATCTTACTAGAACAGGTCTGTTTCACAATGTAAGTGCATGTGCCATGATGTTAGGGTAGCGTGTCTGTGTTACCATAGTGAATGGAAAAACAACTCTAGTAGGTTTTGAGGGGCAGTATCTTAGGCTTAGATAAGTCTTGCAACAGATGACCTCCTTGTGGCCATGCAGAAAAAAAAAAAACACCCGCCCAACCTGGCAAGCACCCAGAGATCTTTTATGGCGAGGTGTTAATTGTCTGCTCACTGACTGGCAAGAAGTGCTATTACAATGAGAGGATATAACTTTATCTAATCTTGCTTCTTTGCAGCCTGGTGTTTTTTTCTGAGCCAAGATTCACCTTTGTGTGACCATTGACCTCTGTCAGAACAGGGAGTAAGACATTAGGGATTGGTGAGCTGCACTTCTCTAACTGGTAAACCTATTGTGCTAGCTAGAAGGAGGGGTTTTTGAATAATTACTGCCCCTGAGCATTTGTTGCCTGGGAAATTTCGTGGCTCTGCAGTTTAGCGTGAGGATTTCTGTGTGACAGTCTTAGAGGCTGTTTCACAGAGCATGCAATTCATCTGTGTGCACAGGGCCAGTGTGAGATTTCAGACCTGGTTAAGACTTTTTTTTAATCTTCTTAGGCTTAACTGCTGCAGAGATTGTTGGCTTGCAAGTGGAGGAATTTGGCATGGTAAGAATAGTGTGCATAAATTATTTTTTTAGGAAGTTTTTGGAGGAGGGTGGGAGGTTTTGTGAGTTTGTGGTTTTTTTGTGTGTGTTTGTTTTGTTTTGTTTTTTTTTCTTTAATTATTTTACTTTGTGGGTATTTTGTTTTTGAAGAGTGACAATGACCTGCTGCTGTCTGGGAATTGTGAGCTGGAATTTTGACTATTTTTTGTATGCAAGTCACTTAAGACTCAGAATTACATTGTGACAATAAGCAGGCTCTTTATAGGTTTCTTTGGGATAATGAATGCCTTCTACCTCTTTTTAGTAGTTTTCCATTTTGAGAAGGGAATGCGTTTGCACTCATAAGTATTGTTCTGGTTTGTTTGCCATGATGACTTGAAGATTTCTTGTAGATTCAGACTTTGAGAAGTCTGAAAAATGCATCATCACAAACCCTTGACTGCCACCCCAATACTTTGGTTTTTGCTAGTTGAAAGTCGATTTAATGGTTTCCTGACTTTTTTAACTGTGCAAAGAATTTGTTGTGGCTGGTTAATGACAAGGGAAATCTAACTCTTCGAGTGTTTTCCTCAGTTTTGGAAACTGAGCTGGATAGTTTTTGGTTTGGTTATGTTGGTTGGTGTTTGTGAATTTTTTTTGTTTTGGGTTTTTATAGCCTTTTTTGATTTGAAAAACTCCAAAAGTTTCCCTGGTTCTCCTGGGCTATAAATAGAATGTTATCACCAGCTTCAGGGTTTCTTATGGTAGTAATTTAGAGTATAGCTTGGGGAAATCGTGATACTGGGTGGGTGCCTGAAGTGAAAATCTGGGCTGGGTTGCTTTCTTCCAGCTGTAGGTAGACATCTCTTCCTCCAGGGACTATAGAAGTGCTTCTGGAGTCTACAGAGGCTTACAGGAACCCAGTGAATTACCTTGGAGCTTTTTCCTCTTTTCTTCTGTCCCATCTGTTTCCTTTCTTTCTGCAGAGAAGAGTATCTGTAAACGTGATGATATGTTATTTTGCAGCCCATATTTTCTGGAATTTCTGGGCTGCTCATGGTGACTTCTTAAATTTGCACCAGGAAGTACTGAGCTGTGTAGCTGTCAGAGGCCATGCTTTAGGATAAGAACTGAACTACAGAAATAGACATGTGTGAACACTTTTGGCCAACTGGCTCAAGGTGGCCCTGCTTGAACAAGGGGTTGGACAGTGTGACCTCCAGATGTCCCTTTTTACCTCAACCGTTCTGTGTGATTCTGTGAAGAATTGAGTCCTTGTGCGTAGTATCTTTAGTTAAATAGTGGTAGATTTAAATGGATGCAGGCATGCAAGGAATATACCATTGTGCAAGTGAGATAATTGTGTAACTATTCTGAGGAAAAAATAATCATTTTTTGCCTTAAATTGTGTTGCATCACTGGGGTCTTGATGATGTTCCTGATGAAGTACCACCAGGCACCACTTTCAGTATATGTTTTTGTTCTCTTTCAGGTAACTGAGAATGGGTCCTCAACGATGCTAAGTCTACAATGGGAAGTGTCACACTACGCTATTTCTGCTATGGGTGCCTTTTCACATCTGTGACCTGGACACTTCTGCTCTTTGTGTATTTCAACTTCAGTGAAGAGAACCAATCATTCAAGAATGTGCCCATCAAGGGGCTGGAACCTCAGAGGCCATTTCCAAAAAAATTCTACCCTCGTTTTACACGGGGGCCAATTCATTTACCTGAATTGCAACAGAAAGAGAATAAGATAGGAAATCCCCTTGGAAATCATGTTCAGGACCCAGTTAAGGGGGAGATTGAATTCTCTCCTGAAATGGGTAAGTGGTGTTCAGTGTTAATGACAGCTTATTAAACGGGAAGATGAAATGAGATCTCAAGTGGGTTTTGTTGATTTTGTTGTCTGTTTGTCTTAAAGACCTTAAAGAAAATCGTATAATGAAATTGAAGGTTGGTTTGTTAAAATGCAAGTGATACTGGTGGCTCTCTTCATTACGAATTACTTGAAATTTATTCTACGCTGTTTAATACAAAATATACCATTCCTGACATTTAGAGCTGTGCTGCGCAAGTGCTAATGAGGAGGACTGGATTACAGCAAGGTGTCTACCCTTGATGTAATTCTTCCTTTTGAAAGGTTGTGTATACTTGTTTCATAGTTTACTGCTATATTGATTGGACTCAAATACATAAACTTTAATTAGCTACAGAGGCACTGTTCATATGCAGTAATTAAAAATAGCTTGATAAAAACAAATAGTGAAGAGTACCCATTGATTTGGAGAATATCCTTGAAGCATGAAATATGCTTAAAGCATGAAATCATGTATAAGAAATGTGTGTGGGATGAAAATGCAATGAAAGATTTATTGAGATGACAGTGGTTAGGGCTAAATCCCGCTTAATTTCTACCAGCAAAAGTCTGTGTGTTTCATTGGAGCATATTTCATTAATGAGATGATTTGGTTTTGTCTTCCAAACTTGCCTTCCAAATTAAAATGCTTTGTATATCTAACTGCTTACAACTTGTTCAGTGCTGTGTTCAGATGTGCAAACCGAGGCATGTTGCATACTGGCTTGCAAACTTACTTTAAGTCTGGGGGAAGAAACTGAGTGGTGTGGTATTGATTTCTGCTGCTTCTTTGGGAAATAAGGCATAGTAACCTTTATAGCCAGGAGTTTAATACTCATATCTGACTCGAGTCCTCAGTCATTACTTTAGATGAATGGCTGATCAAAAGCTTCAAGAGTTTATAGAACTTCACCAAACTTCAATTTCTGAGTTGACCTGTGTGAATACATAGGGCACATGCCAATTGCCATGTGGCATTTCAAATGTTTATCATGATTGCCAGTCCAGAGATGGCCATTTCTTTCCAGCTATTCAGTATGGTCCAGGAAAGAAATAGGAGCTTTTTAACTGGAAAGTCCCTTGATCTTCAAACCAAATGACTGGTTTGGTTGGTGAAAGCCAAGGGGAGGTACAGTGCCAGGATAAATTCTACATGAATCATCAGGAGACAGCTGGCTCTGTTAGAACTAGATCAGGTGTTGCAGGAAAGGGCTTCCTGTCTATCTAGGGTAGGGCAGTGATAAACATGCAAAGCAAAAACAAATGAAAAGAAAGTTAGTGTGTGATAGCCAAAACCAAGCTGTCATGTGGTAGGGCAATCTATTTTTTATTTCAATCTGAGAGCCACATAACACTGCTGAAGTAAAGCCTAAAGTGATGTTTTGGTTGCAAAGCTCTTATTTTTCAAGGACTTTTTTCTGCATTTGAACTGAAATCTTTCATGCGTTTTGCCTCTTTTTTTTTTTTTTTTTTTTTTTTTATATTTTTCTTTATGAGAACATTTAAAAAAAATCCTAGCGCCCCATCTCAACCGTAACCAGAAGCAAAAAGTAGCTAGGGGTTGGATATGGATGGAATGTAGAATGAAACATTTGGTATATGTTTCTTGAGCTTGTTCTTTATATGAAGAAAATGTTTTCAGTTGACACCATGGCACGGTGTTACTGTGGCACTGAGTATGCAAGAATGACAGAGCAGGGTGCCTGAAAATCTTCCTTGGGAATGCACATGGTTCAAAGGAGGGCTGACTTACTCTTTAGATTACTAGTGCTGGGAGAGTGGCACTGCTGCTGTAATCACACCTCGTGTTTGCCCCCCACCATGCAACTTATCCACAGTGGGAGCACTTATCCATGAGCATGATAGGCAGTCACAACAAGACACAGTATGTGGTCCTTCATCTTCTGCAAAAGTCACTCACTACCCAGTGGTTTCTGCTTGTCCTGCATAAATGTCAAGTCATCTACTCTTGAGGTGTTTGATAGTGCAGCTGTACTGCCATTGCTGTATTCAAGACTAAAAGTGGCAGGGTGGTAAATGTGACTAATGGGAATGTGGATGCACAGGTTTCCCTCTAGAAGGTCCTCTTGCAACTGTAAGTAGACTTTGTTGACAAAACACAACTGGTAGTGGCACAGCTGTGCTCTGAAGGCCAACAAGACTACTTGTTTGGAAAGGAAGAAAGCTTCAATACTTTTAATGATCTATTATATTTTATGTTTTATAATGCATCTCATTTTCCCTGGGCTTGAGCTCAGCTGGCTTTTGCATAGCTGTTGAAAAATGGAGAGCCCGAGATGAAGAAAAGCCGAGAAGATTTGGTTTATTCTACCTTAGAGAGAAGGCTGAGGGGTAAGATTTTATTGCTGTAGGGAAGGTGGAACCAGACTTTCTGCAGGTGCATGGGGCTTATGATAAGAAATTGGAGTGAGGAGGAGATTTCAGTTAGGTAAGAGGAAAAACAGTTTTAGTGTGATGGTGGTCAAATGCTAAAATAGAGAAATGAAGCGGTTGTAGAATCTCCCCTTGGAGAAACTGGAGGCTTTCAAAACTCTAACTGCACAAGTTCTGAGCATCCTTACCTAGTTGGACCGGCTTTGAGCAGGAGATTAGACCAGTTGTGCCTTCCAGCATGAATTGGTTGATGATTCTGTGAAGCATATTATCCTGGATGTATGGTAGCATATGAATGAGCAACCCGTTTGTAAATTATTTTCTTCAAATTTTGAATTAAATGGAGATTATGAGCAGAGTGGAAGGAGATAAATTACCTGATCTTTGCTTGCTTCTTGTACTGAAATTTCAGTGAAATTGTCACTGTAGCTTGATAATAGCTGGAGAGGACATACACATTCTATGCAGCTAGCTGAACAGAGGCAATAGAGTCATTGCTCTGCTACCTGAATTATTGCAGAAGTGGCTAGCAGACACACTTCCCTCCTCTCCCTCCACTTTTGTTGTAGAAGAGTTGAGTGAAGTACCATAATATTTTCTCTTCACACTGGTGAGTTTACAGCCCAGTGGGAGAGAAGCCGATGGCACTGAAGATTTCATCTTGACCTCTAACAATGCACTTACTTGTACTAGCCATGCTAGCAACAGTTGATGCTTCTGTTAAAATAATCAGTAGAGAAATAGCTAGATCTGTTGCCGTTTTACTCGCTGTCAAATGTCCCAGGGAAAGAAACATGAAGTTTGTTGCTCTTTCATAGCTACTTTTATGGTACTGCAACTTTAGAAAACCTCATGAAACTAGAGCTGCTATTGTGAGGGGTTTTCTAACACTGTAATTCTATTTTTCTCTGTCAAAAATCCCATGATAGACCCTTCATCTGCATGGATAGGTGCTGCTGTGTGTTGTGTGCCAAAGTCGATATTCTGTCACTTATTTGATGTTGTTTTTTAGGTGATGTTAAGAATTAGAGGACATTTAAATGAAAGGCATGTGTCTGGTAAGATAATAAACACAAGGGAGCCACCAGTCTTTGGAGAATAATTTCATTTAATCACAGCTGCAATGAATACTACAAGTAGTATTCATAAGTACTATGTATTTGTAAGAGGTAACAAAGATAGTTGCATAAAAATACACTTAGCAAAACTAGAGGGACTTTTGATGAATGTGGTTTGTTTTGGGGAAGACAAGAGCATACATTTCAATGCTTACTTGTTTCCAGAGGATATTTTTGATCTTGATCTTGATGTGTTTCTTTTGCAGGAATGATTTTTAATGAAGAAGATCAGGAAGTAAGAGACTTGGGCTACCAGAAGCATGCTTTCAATATGCTTATCAGTAATCGACTGGGATACCACAGGGAGGTGCCTGATACAAGAGATGCAAAGTATGTATTATTTTTTTTTCTTTCAGAGAACATGGTATAATTTCATGTGTTCGAGGACTTCTTACTCGTGTTATACCTAATGCAGTTTTTGATGTTGTAGGTACTACATTTCTGTTAAACTTTTCAGCCTCTCATGTTGTTGAAGGCAGATTTTCAGCTATTTAAACAAGAGTTCTTTAAACAGGATTTTTTAATCCTTTAAACAGGGTTTCTGTCCTTTGGTCTCTTGTGGCTTTTTTTGCCTGTATGTTGTTTCTAGAGATCTGTTTTTTTACCAGCTAGAAGAGGTATATAACAGATAGGTAAAGTCCCAGAAAAATGAGGCTCCGTGAAAAAAAAGAAAGACTGCTACTCCCTGACAACAGATGTTTTTCTTGATTCTTAATTCACTTTAGAAATGCTTAATGAAGAATTGGATTGGATATACATTTATTCAAACTTTTATCATTAATTATTGAGAATAGTAGGATTGGCAGACAACTATTCTGGAAAAAAAATCCCACTGCTGTAATAAGAATAAAAAAACCCAAACCCAAATGTAACCTTGAGTTGAAAAATAAATAGACCTGCATCTGTTTTTCTAATGGTTTCTATGGTGTGGGCAAATGTAGTTAATTGTAATCACTGAAATGTCTCTTCCAAAAGCTGACTTCATTCCAAGACAGTTCAGAGTCTTGTGTACTTGTGGGTTTTCTTTTATAGTTTCTTATTTTTAATTGTATTTTCTCATGCCTGGCATCTTTGTGTGGTAGTAATCTGTGATACTGTGTCCTGTTACAAGAATGGACAAAATTTTGAACGCAAGGATAAATAAAGAATGAAGTCCTGCTTTGAGTGGGATTCAGCTTGCAGATTAAGATGCTTGATCTTGGGTAACTGCATGTTAGTCAGTTGTCTCTGCTTTTATTATAATTAGCAAAGATCCGGGCAATGCAGTTAATGAAGCATGCAGAGCTCTTCAGCTGACAAAACGCACTTTGTTGGCTTTAGGGTGGGCTAAATCTACACTCGCCTGACAGCAGAGACTAGATGTGTAAGCATTTTAATCTTTGGGCTGAATCCCAAGCTTGCTTGTCTGGGTAGATATTTATCACCATTGTAGGTATTCTGGGGTATCCAACCTGTTCTTGAGCAGCTGCCAGTAAAGCTGTGGGGTTTTCATAGGCCTCATGTCATATTTGCCATTCCTGTATGTGTCTGAGCTGCCTGAGGGTACTGGGCAGTGTTTTGGCAGCTGAAACAAGCCCTTAGTGTTTTCTCTTGTCTGTGTCTTGAGGATCTGTGGGTTTTACTTCTATTTCCATCTATGATATCCTCTGTTTTCTAACAATTAGCAGTGTTGATTGTAAGTCTGCCTTATGTGGAGAGTAACTTACTGTGCTGAGCCCTATTATAGGTGTTATACACTTGGGCTCTTTATATTCAAGTTAGAGATTTTTTTCCTACACATTTATTGTTTCTTGTTATTTATGAAGCTTTAATAGAGACCTAGCCCTATGGAAATCTCACTAAAAATAAAGTGATAACTACTGTATCTCTGTTTGCAGATGTAGAGAGAAGTCCTACCCTGCTGATCTGCCATCTGCCAGTATTATCATCTGTTTCTACAATGAAGCACTTTCTGCCCTGCTTCGCACAGTGCATAGTGTTCTGGATCGCACTCCTGCACATCTCCTTCATGAAATTATTTTGGTGGATGACAACAGTGAATTGGGTGAGTGAATCTGTCAGTAATATTTTTGTTTCGTGCTTAAACTTCACTTTCTTATCTCTTCCTGTGCTTTATTGACTATTCAAAACAAAAGTGTAGAAGCTATGATGCCAAACCAATTTGTACTGCCCACCATCTCCAGAAAAAAGTGCCAGCTGGTAGAGATGCTTGATGTTCTGAGAAGCCCAAGATGTCATCCCCATTCACAGCTGAGCCTTCTTACTGATGAGCTTTGTTTCATATAGAATATAACATTCAAACCCAGGTTTTGAAGCTAGTAATGAGCAGTGTGTATTTGTAGAGGGGGTGATTCAAAACCAGGTTGGATGGGGCTTTGAGCAACCTGGTCTAGTGGAAGGTGTCCCTGCCCATGGTGGGGAGGTAGAAACTAGGTGATCTTTAAGGTCCCTTCCGACACAAGCTGTTCTATGATTAAGCAGTTGTTACAGTTTAGCTCTTTAACAGTACCTTGTTTAGGCTGCTCTGCTGCTCAGAAGATATTACACTGATCTTTCGGTAAGCTTTGTGGGCCAGCACTAACTGTGAATGCATCTGAAAGGAATTGAATGAGCGTAGTTCCAGCTGCAGTCTTGCAAGTAAGTTGATATGGCACTATGGAAACAGTGTATCGGTTTTTCCTACTTCCTCAGGATTTCGACCAGGCGGGGTGATTGGGTCGGAGCTCCGCTTTGCAGGGAGGGCTTTGCATGGCTCTCGCACAGCCTCTTGTGGCCACCCTAGGAGTAGCTGTCCCTTGCTTTCTGGAGCAGGCACTTCTCCCTCATTCTGGGAGGGACCCTGGAGAGGTTGTCTTCGCAGAATTGCTTCATTGTTACTGAAAGATTGACGCTTCAACATTATTGTCTCGAATGATGGACAAAGTAAAGATAGAAACGTAATTCAGGCGTTTTGTCCCTTCAAAAACTAAATTCCTGTTGAAGAATGTGTTAGCATAGCAGTACTTGCCAGCAGGACACCAGTCCACAACTCTGCATTTTAAAAATTATTTATATATGTTAAAATTATATTTAATGTATGTAATTAGTTCCATTGGTTTCACTGTTTTGTTTCTGGATTAAGGTCTCACTTGCTCTAAGAGACTGATTAGATATCTAAGATGTAGAATGAAATTCTCTTGTTATACACCTAGTTTATTTCTTTAAGGTCAGATCAAATATAAAGATACAGGACAGAATGCAGATCAAACGTTCTGTCCCTTGCTGATAAGGATGTGAAACATTTAAAAGCTTGTTTTGTTGGTTTTTGTTTTGGAAACAATATGCATTCTTTGCCACAAAGTCTCTTGTGTAATTTGTTGTTTTAAAGTTTCATAACCTTCTTATTCAGACGTAAGCTTACTTCAAAGCTCAGTCTTTTGAATGCATTTGGTTAATACCTGTGTTTAGCCAGTAATACCATCACTGTTCTGATCTGTTGCTAATTTGAAGGCCAAATTAGCTTCAAAATATTTAAGTAACTACTTTTGCAATTCTCACTTCTAATGAACGTGTTTTAAAGCCAAAGATGGGAGGAGATATTGTTTATATGGAGAATTATTGCTCTTGGTGATAATGATGATGGTGACACTGCTGATGTGTGCACTGCTGCTTAATTTAACGGATGGAATTTTACAGCATAATAAAGGCAAAGCTGCTTTAGTGACTGAGGAAACGGACAAAGATTATGGCTGTGCCATGGCTTTTGTGAGCTTGAGGAAATTATTTATTATCTGAGCCTCTTAGATTTTATTTTCAATTCGGTTTTTCTACGTTACATGTTTCCTGAAGTGCCGTCTTAAATGAAATTCTGTCTGTTTCTTTAGTTGTCCGGGAAGCTAGGGACCAGCTTAGGAAAGCTAAGGCCCACTTAGAATTAAACTTTCTTAGGGATGTGAAAGATAATGGGAAGGGATTCTATAGGTACATTGCAAATAAAAGACAGACTAGGAACAACATGGACGACCTCCAGAAGCTATCGGGAGAGCGGACTACCCTGAATTTGGAGAAGGCTGAGGTTCTTAATGGCTTCTTTACCTTAGTCTTCACCTGCAAATACTCTGATCACAAGTCTTGGAAGGCAGATGCAGGGACTGCAAGAATGAAGACCCTGGGCCCACTGTAGTAGAGGATCTGATTCGAGACCATCTTAGGAACCTGAATGTATACAAGTCCATGGGACCTGATGAAATCCATCCGTGGGTCCTAAAGGAACTGGCAGGTGAAGTTGCTATGCCACTGTCCATAGCATTTGAAAAATCATGGCAGTTAGGTGAAGTTCCCGATGACTGGAAAAAGGGAAATGTAACCCCCATTTTCAATAAGGGGAAAATGGATGAGTCAGGGAACTACAGACCAGTCAGTCTCACCTCTGTGCCTGGCAAAATCTTGGAGCGACTTGTCCTGGAAGGCATGCCTAGGCACATGAAAAACAGCAATGTGCTTGGTGACAGCCAGCATGGCTTCACTGAGGGGAAATCCTGCTTGACCAATTTGGTGGCTTTCTATAATGGGGCTATGGAACTGATGGACGGGGTAGAGCAGTTGATGTCATCTACCTGGACTTGCGCAAAGCATTTGACACTGTTTCACACGACATCCTTGTCTCTAAGTTGAAGAGACATCAATTTGATAGGTGGACCACTCGGTGGATAAAGAACTGGCTGGATGGCCACACGCAAAGAGTTATGCTCAATGGCTCATTGTCTAGCTGGAGACCAGTAATGAGTGGTGCCTCTCAGGGATCGGTGTTGGGACTGGTATTGTTCAACCTCTGGGTTGGAGCTATCCCAGACACAGCTACAGGTTGGGTATAGAAGAGATTCAGAGCAACCCTGCCAAGAAGGACTTGGGGGTATTGATCGATTTAAAAATGAACCAGCTTCAGTGTGTGCTCTTGCAGGCCAGAGAGCCAATTGTATCCTGGACTGCATCAAAAGGAGTATAACATGCAGGTTGAAGGAGGTGATCCTGCCCCTCTACTCTGCTCTCGGGAGGCCTCACTTGGAGTACTGCCTGTAGTTCTGGTGTCCTCAACATAAAAGGGACATGGAACTGTTGGAACAAGTCAGAGGAGGGCCACAAGGATGATCAGGGGACTAGAGCATTTCCTGTACGAAGGCAGGCTGAGAAAGTCGGTGCTGTTCAGCCTGGAGAAGAGAAGGCTGCATGGAGACCTCCTAGCAGCCTTCCAGTATCTGAAGGGGGCCTATAGGGATGCTGAGGAGGATCTCTTCATGAGGGACTGTAGTGATAGGACAAGGAGCAACATGTTAATCAGGGGAAGTTTGTATTGGGTATAAGGAAGAAATTCTTTAGTGTGAGGGTGGTGAGGCACTGGAATGGGTTGCCCAGGGAAGTTGCGAATGCTTCACTGCTGATGGCGTTCAAGGCTGAGGTGAACATAGCCTTGGATGAAATGGTTTAGTGGGAGATGTCCCTGCACATGTCAGGGGATTGGAACTAGATGATCTTAAGGTCCTTCTCAACCCTAACAATTCTATGCTTCTATGATTCAATAATTACTAAAGCAGAACTGAAAATAAACATATTTTCTACATTTCAAAATCAGTGGTCTTTATTGGCGTTTTAGAAAACGTGACTTAAGCTTTCTTATATCTGTTCCTTATTCTACCTCTCTTCTGTAGTCTGAAAGGCGCTGCATAGTGTAAATAGTTCTACTAGTCAATTGAACTAATACAATGTTATAAAGATAAGCATCAATGGGAGTTTTTTGTAAGATTTAGTGTGTAGTAGTCTTAGAAGAAAAACAAAAAACAACCCCAAACCCTACTATTTGGAGCCAGTTTTCTTTTTTAATCTTTTTTTAAATTGTTATCTTTTCTGACATTGTTTCAAATATCTTTCACTTTACTTAGATGGTTAACATGTCTATGAGCAATCTCTGTATATTGCTTCTATGCATTTTGACAAATCTTAATTCTAGCCAGTATGTATTCACACTCCCTTTTTCTTTTTTCTTATTTTTTTTCTTTTTTTTTGTTCTTGGTTGTTTATTTGTGTTTTCCTTTTTTGTTTTAATGTATCAAAGTCTGCAAAAGTAATAAATTGGTCTTTCAATTATTTAAAGGATGGAACCTTAAATGATGCTGATATTCAAAGTATGGAAATATTCTCCTACAGCAAGGTTAGAGGTTTATTTCTTTGATTATACATTCTGTATTTTCTGTTAATTTTACTTTGTTATCTCCTATGAGCTAGAAGATGCATACAAATTCTGATGAATTTATATATTCTGCCCTTGAACTTTAAATTCTTTGATTGTCTTAAAAGCTCTTGGTGCCCTCTTGTACTTAGTGCATCTACCCAATTTTAGTCCTCTGGTTTCCATGGCTTCCAAACGTTATTCATTTTGCTTAATAAATATCATTACTGACACTCATCTTTCCAGCAGCTAGAGCAATTTTACCCAAGTGAATCCCACAATAGTTTCCGCAGTCTGACTTAATGTGATCCTGAAAATTAATTTCCCATGCAACTTCTCCTATTAGAAGTGAAGTGGTTACATGCTGAACTGATTTTCCTCTGAGTTCTGAACCCCATCACTGGCCTCCCTTCTGGTCAACATAATTGTAGCCAGGCAGCAATAAAATATGCTTGATGTGAAGAGCCTTTAAATGTTACAAGATCAATTATACCGGTTGGTTTTTCCTAGGAGCCAGCACTGACATAATCACACTTGTGAGCTACCATTATTAGTTGCTGAGAAATGCTCCTTTCTCTGTCTAGAACGAATGTACCCTCTCACAAATTGCAGAATTTTAATGAAAACAAGGCTTATTGCTGTCTTTTACTGCTTCTGTATTGCAACTGCAGAAGTATCTACTGAAATACACTTTGAGATGGAGGCAAAAAGTAGTGTAAGGTAGGAAATATGTCTATGGGGTAGAATTCAAATGTTGCTGGGTACATTTATGTCTTCAATGAAGATTTTTTTCCCCCCCCTCAAATGTCATTCTCTGTCACCAATTTATAAAAACAAATCTGCCTGATATATATGCAAAAAACAAACAGAGTCCATCCATAGCATGAGAGACAAATTACATAACTAAGGACAACTCAATATAGGTAACAAGTGCCACAGTCATGCAATCTGGTTATATTCATATTACAGGAATGACAAGTATCAGCAAATATTCGCCAAGTCTAGGGAATACTCTAACTCCAAAAAACACCCACTGATGATAAAGGAAGTATTTTATATAACTCATATGTCTGTGTTTAGTAGAATGTTTCTGTTTTGATAAAGTACTGTAAGTATACTGAAATTTTAAATTCAGTTGGCGTTTCACATGTTACAAAGAAATGGGAAAAAAATCTGAGCTTTCCTTTCTTTTTATTATTTTGGATCAACTTGCTTGTATTTTTCAGAAAGATAGCTCTTTTCAAGATTGATATTTCCAAAGAAAATAGGATGGTTTGATTTGACTGCTTGATGGTACATTTCAGGTCAAAAAAACTTAACAAAATGTTGTTTCAAGAAAATTAAAAGGAGAAAGACTAATGAATCATGTACAGCAAATAATTGTTCTAGGAAACTTAAGGAGGTCTCTAATAACTCAGTTTTACTAACTAAACTAAATATTGGCAGTTTATTTTGTAAAAGACCAAGTGTTTAAACTGAAGAATCTTCACAGAATTACCCTGGTATCCACGGCAATGAAAGCAAGTTGCATGTATATAAAGTAGTAAATGGTTTGCACAAAGTAGTCTTTTAAATTACTGCCTCAGAATTCCTACAGTTATTGTAAAATATTGACTTTCTCGCTGCAATAAATTCACTTTTGGTGTTGCTTGCCACTGTCTGAATACCAATGTGATGTAAATGAAGAAGTGACACTTGGTGACTGGCAATCTTCTGGCTGCCAACCTTTCAGTTGGTACCAATATACAGAATCCAAATGATTTGTATGCAGTGCTAAGTCAGTCTATCTACTTCCTTACTGTGCAGCAGATGTATTTGACCATAACGTCTGATAGTATTCAGTGAGTAATTTCACATTGAACCAAAATGCTTGACTTTTTGGCTCGACTCAATAGCAAGTTCCATAGAAATGAACTGTCAGGCTACCCTGGACTCTCCTGTCTCTTTGCTTCTAGTTTTAATCTTCTTCACACTAGTAGTGGACCATTAATCCTGAAAGAAAATTTATTTGGTCTCTTAAGAGACATTGGTTTAGTGCTCTATGCCATTACTTTAGCTATGTTCAGGCAAACAAAGATAGATTCCGCTCTTTTCAAATCTGCTGTCATTCATCCTGATAAAGGAATCCACAGCTTACAAAAGAATGTCTTTGTTTTATTTAAGTTCTGGAAATAAATAATGGTTTATAAATTAAGACTTCTGTTTACACTATGTCTGGAATTTTTAGGACTGTAGTAAAGAGAAACGAATGAAACTGTATTAGTCCAAAAAGTAGAGAATAAAACATCCTGCACTGAATGGATAAAAAAGCCTTTGAGTAAACTATGCATAATCCAGCTGATTGCTTTTTGATTGTTCATGTTAATTTAATATTACATTACAGGACGTGAATGTCCATAGGAAAGACCATCACATTATTTCATATAAATAAAAATGTTTCATAATATCTTACTTTCTGTTAGTATGGTGAAGAATGAGCACTATAACTCTGTGAGTCAATAAACAAATACTTTTGAACAGAAAGGGACAAACTGGAGAAAAAATGCAGTTCTAAAACTTCACTGGAAATTTTGCTACTATGGAAGAGAACCTGCTCTTAATAATTTAATGATATTTTTCACACAGTCTTACTCTTCCTATTTTCTTGCTACTATGGCAGCTTTGCTCTACCATATAGCTGTCAGGTTTCCTAGGTCGTCTTGGGAAAATATGTTGGGAGTTTGCCCATATGAGATAGATGCTCAGAGCAAACCCCTCACAACTACATTTATGCAGAGAATAAAACCCAGGTATCACTGTTAGAATTTTGCAGCTTGTATCATTCCCCTTCTTAACATGACTCTAGGCAGAAAGATCATATAGCAAACATAAACCGCCCTTTTTTTAGCACAGATACTATCCTCCGAAGTCCTTACAAAAGGGAATGCCAGGAAACTGTAATGGAACAAGTACTACAAGAGTGTTGAACAGTTTTCCTTGTAACAACAGCAACAATGTTAGATTCCAAATAAAAGAGTTTAACAACCTGCCAAAGTAATAACTATCCTTTCTATCCAGTGCCTTTGGCCCTGTTCATCTCTGAGGATTAATCCTGTGAGAGATATAAAGGACAGATAAAGCTAAAGAAAACTTCTGTTTCATGAGGATGTCAGAGGTCTTGCCAGAACAGAAAAATGTACAGTGTTTTCATGTAAGACAGCTAAGATGACTGAGGCATCATATCTTCAGTTTCAAAGAGGAACTCTTCTAGACCATGGTAGCAATATTTGAAAAGGTTTCATTGATAATTTTCATCCTCACCTTAGCTCTATTAATCAATTATTAATATACTCTTAAATTTGTTTGCAAATTTAAGCATTTGCAAACACTACTATATTTGTCTTCACTAGTTCCTTTCATAATGTTCAAAATAGTTAAGATGCCTTGCTTTAACAAGCTATCCAATTTTGTTGTTTAGACATTCAGACAGTATATTTTGACAGAAATAGCTTGTCTACTGTGTCGCACTACCAGTAGATAAAAACCCTGAGGACAGTGACCACAAACCCTGGACCTCAGTTTAACCCCTGTAGCTCAGCCACCTGCAAAAAAGGAAAGGTGATAATAATGAGAGTAGCAGTGTGCTTTGGAAACCATCTAAGCCCTAAGATAGTAATTATTGTGAAAAACCCTAAAATGGAAGCTACAGTAATATTTTCACTGTAGGACAAACTTCCATCCTGCATGTTTCCATGGTTTTTGTTGCATTATGTGCAGTATAAAGTTAAGGGTTTGTTTTTCTTGTTTTGTTTTGTTTTGTAATTTTTTTTCTTTGAATAATTTTGTATTTGCATTTCTTTTAATTGCAAAATCTGATGATGAAATAATATCTTTCTCATATCACAAAGCACTAGCTGAATCTGAATATACCCTAATTTGCAAATAATTCTATTCCATTAAACTATTAAATTCTATGAAGAAAATATCATCTAAACCACCCACTCCACTAATTTACAATTATTAAAAAATTGTAAATATATAAAACAAAACCTTTTTCTCCACATGGATTTTGTGAAATAGCATTATTTCTGACTTTTGAAAAATTATTAGTAAAGCAAAGACTGTTATTCATAGTCATTGAATTTTCTGGGGTTCTGAGGCAGTTCTGGCTGAGAACAGGCAGTTTTAAATTCAATAAAAATAGTCTTTTTTTACTGGTAATTTTAAACTGCATGGAGCTTTGCTAGTTTGATAGAATGGAATGCCAGTTCAGCTGTGACGTCTTGTGATGCGAAGCAGCATGTTTGGGAGCATATTTCACTCTTGACAGTAATAATACTAAATTAATACATCTCAGCAAGGTTCAGAAAATCTGGTTCAAATTTACTGCTACTTCTACAAGTTCTGCAGAACAGTAAGAATTAGCAAATCATGTCATGACTTCAAATTAGTAAAATAGATATTTTGGAGCTGTTAAAAGACTGAGTTAAAATATGAAAATGCTATGAAATTATTAATGTATGTGTTCAAGGATAAAATATTTACTTCACATAGATTGAAGACTACACTTTTTTTTGGGGTTGTTTTTTTTTTTTTTTTCCTGAAATATAATCTAACAATCTTTGTTACAATATCAATGTTAAATGAATTTTTAATACACATGGAGCAAAAGTTTCCCTAGGTTAAATTCCATTTCCTGCTGTCTTGCTGCTGACCCCCTGATTCTCACTGAAGCAGTTTGCTGAAGGAAATCTCTTCCCATGTGTGAAGGTGGGAGGTGACAGTGGGGTGGATAGGTGCATGGTTTTCTCTCCTCTTTTCTATTTGTATCTTGCTTTCTCAGCTGACAGAAGGCGATGAACACCTAGCTTTTCCTATGCTGGAAGAGGGCATGTTGCAGATTCACACAGCTCCAGGGAAATGTGGAGGGATGTGAAAGAAAATCAGCTTCTCCAGGTTAGCTGGGCAGACAGTCTTACTACACGTTTTAACAAGTGGCAATGCAAATCATTCAGTTTGGTACAACAAAATCAGCTGACTTCTCCATCTATTGGGGTCATCTTATGAATGTGTGTTGTATAAGCCTTATTTCATCTAGGCTTCCCTTTAAGTAACAACTATTTTTCCGTAAGAATATAATGCTAGTATAATGTTTCTCTAATTTTGTTATACTTGAGTATTTTTCCCTTGGAGAGGCTCACTGTGTGCTCATCGGCAATTAAGTTTCTCCTTATTAGCTTTTTCTTGAGAGGTTTTGTTACCAGCCTTGATCATCTCTTGCTGTTGCAAAGGCAGTAATTGCCTTACTTACATCTCCAACAGCAGGGATATCTATTCCTAAATGTACTCATGGGATAGCCAAACTACATCAGTATGCTCATGTATGTGGAGTAAAGTAACACCAACCAACTTGATATTCAGTTGCTTGGGCATAGTATAGTTAACTATCATGTATACAACCCCTCAAAGATATAAGACTCTTGTGTAATTGCTTTAATTCTTCATTTATAAAAGTTTTGGTTTTTTTTTTTCTGAAGACTTTCAAAATCCTTTCAGAAACTTGCATGAAAAATATTTTTTGGTTTATAATTTCAGCTTTATTAACAATTGTATATTATTAAAGTTCTCTGTGGGGTTATCAAGATGCACAGAGATTTAACACATCTGAAAAATGAAGGAAATGAATGACCTGTGAATTTATATGAAGTATTCATTGGGTTTCCCTTTAAATGAGGGTAATTTTGGAGATATGCTGCATTGACTTTCTTGTATATCACATTACACTGGGTTGTATGTCTCATTAGACTGTGTTATCACTTCATGGTATTGTAGTTTGCATGGTGATAGTGAGGG
>JASSUY010035613.1:0-14548 GCA_032466535.1 Forpus xanthops
GAAGCCAGGAGGAAGCAGAGACAGGGCACCTGACCCAAACTGACCAAAGAGGTATTCCATACCACAGCATGTCATGCTTACGATGTAGAGATGGATAGCAGAGACCTGGAAGTGTGAGGGGTGCACTGTGCAGTAGAGCTTGGTATCAGGTGATGGAGGGCACTGCTTGGTTGGGCTGGGTGGAAATTAGTTGGTGAGCTCTTTTATTCTTTCCTTGGTTTTGCCTTGTCATTGTTATTCTTGGTGGTAGCAGTAGTGATTTGTGTTATACCTTAGTTACTAAACTGTTCTTATCTCAACCTGTGGGAGCTTCATTCTTTCAATTCTCTTCCCCATCCCCCCGGCATTGGGGAAGAAAGAGGGGGGAGTGAGTGAGATAGCGATTGCATGAGTTTGAGGGCCTTAAACCATGACAGACCACCAGTATGAAGTCGTCATTTATATAAAGACCTTGTGCCAGCTGATGCTTTCTGACAATCTCAAGAGAAATGGCCAATATCAATGAGGAAACAGGGGCACGCCTCATCATATAAATCTGAGAATACTTGAACAGAGCCTTCTCTTCTGCAAAATGAGAATACTTAAACATTCCAGACACAAGAAAGAAGATTCACTAAGAAATACCCCTTCTGAAAAAAGCTCCAATGAAAACACTGCACAAAGCACTTAATGAATCATCTCTTAGTAAAATGAAAACTGAATTGTTAAGATCTTGGGAAACAGCATTTAACTCTCATACTCTTTTGTGTGGATATTGCCAAAACTGAGAACTCAGAACAGCTCCTGCTCATCTAATGAAATTCATGAGAAATGAAATTCATGAGAAATGAAATTCATGAGAAATAAAATTCATAATAATGGCTTCTTGAGTTGTGCTGCTGGTGGTAGAAGCAATACTGTAAGCTTTGCCTGCTTCTATAAGGAAAACTACATTAACTAATGTTAATCTGTGTGCATTACAAGTAAGAATTGATAAGTGCTCTTTTTTTTAGGATTTACGTTCCATTAGATTGATTACAGGAAATCTCATTTATGCATCTGCTTTTTCTTTCTTAGGAAAATGCAAAATTAATTTATCATGACAATATTTTATTGTGTACAAAATTAGCTTGATTACTAAATCAGAAAAGAATTCCAATACAGATATAACAATAGTATGGCAAATAAAATCCTTATGGCTCCTTCTTCCTGTACTTAGAAAATGAGGGATGATTAGCTATATATCATAACAGGACCAAAGTCATTGGGTGTATAGTGCAAAAATGTTGATTGTAAGTGGTATTATGTATGTTCTATTCTGTCTATTAAACTTGTTCTGTTTTATCTTGATAATGTTTTTTGTATATTAAAACTATCTGGAAATGAAAGATCCCAAGTATCTGGGTTTTGTTCATTGTAGATTTTAATTTTTTATTCGTGTCACTGCTGTGACATGGTTTCTGTGTATTAGAAGTTTGAAAGAGCTGATGTCTTTTCATGACACATGCACATAATAAATCTCTAACAGGATTTAAGGTAAAAGGATAGTAAGTTCTGTGTCTACCTGACTTGAGGCCTTGACAAGTTAGACACTTAGCTGCTCGAATTAGAAACAAGGTTATGTCACATAGTTAGTGCATAATTCCTGAGGGACATTCAGCCCACCTTTGACATGAATCACCCACTGGAGGCGCCTAGCATTTTTCATTGACTGCAGAGGGCCTCACAGTGACCTTAATCCACATAGAAATTCTTTAGTTAGGTATCTGAAGTTTAAAGGAATACAGGACTCTTGAGATACTTACGTAAATTTAGATTAAGGAGAGAAAAAAAGTAAGATGAAATGGGAAGACATGTTGAATTCAAAGAACCCAAACACATTTGGTATTTGAAGTTTCAATATGAAGAAAAACCCAGCCCCTTCCAGAAGAACTTCTGTCCCTCATTTTTTCTGTCCTATTTTGGTCTTTGACCTTCCATTCCAGCAAAGGACCCAAGCCAAATATAAATGCCTTAATTTCCCACTCTGGTTAAGATACTTGCTTGCTTAGGAATGTAAGACTCCCTGTTGGGTCCATCTCTGCAAGCACCAAGTCTCCAACAGTAACTAGAAATACTTGTCTATGGAGAAGCAGAAGTATTGGAACAAACATGGTGTGATGCTTTTCTGAAAAGCTCTTCCAGTTTCTAAGAGTCTGTGGCTCACGGGCATCCTTTGTAGTTAACAACTTTCAATTGTATTTCTCTTGCATTTACCTGTCAAATGCCTTCTTTAAGCTGTGTAAGCTGTTGTCACTCACAGTTTCCTGGGGCAAGGAACTGCATGCTGTTTTAAGATTTCCTTTGTTTCTTCTGATTTTGTGGTGTTTTCTCTACTACATCCATTCACAATCAGTACCAGGAATCTTGGATAAAAAGCCTTGTAAACAGTAATACTATGGAAGAATGACATCAAAGGGAGAATGGTGATGATGGGTGAATGGTGGCTGAAGAGTTTTATAGCCAGCTGAAGAGAAACATTTGGAGATATGTGAAATCCAGCCTGTTGGAGAACTGCAAAAGAGGTTATTCTGCAACTGCCAGAGTTCCTGAGAGGGCAGAGAAAAGCAGACTCCGAAACTATGCCCCTCCCCACTCCTTGAAGATTTTACCCTTTTAGATAAAAGTAAAATTTTTTAAAATACATTTTTTAAACATTTTTTTTTAATAAATTGGTAGGTTACTGTCTTTTAAACCAATACTGAATGCTGAACCTCAGGAACTGATTGGAACATTTTCAAAATTGCCCTAAAGAAAAAAATGCTCTTAGACTGAAATTAAGAAAACGCTAGGGAACACAGTGCATTGAGGAAGTATCAAGATAACTATTTTTGAAGATTTAGGCAAAAGATAAGTAAGAAGAGAGATTTGGCATTTCAAGGAAATATGCTAAGCAGGCAAGACCATGTTTTTCCATGAACTTTTCAGCCCAGCTTTGTTTGGTTACAAGATACATCCTTTGCAGAAACCAGAAAAAAAGTTTTAGTTGTACCTTTTTTGTCTTTGTTTTACACCAACTTCCTTCTAGCTGTTACAGTTGTCTACCCTACTTGTATATAAAAAGCAGTGTCTGTGACTAACACATCTAGTAACCTTTTCTGCTCAAAGGGAATGTTTCATTATCTCCTGGAATAGGTATAGCAAGTATGCTACCAGGTTGAATGTGAAATGGTCTGGGAAGAGATTAAAAGAAGTATTGGATTCCACAGGGTTCTTATGGGAATTTGTATGAAGGGTGTATTTAAATTGTGTTATCAGTTACACAATCGGGTGTCTTTGATGGCTCTAGCTGTAGCAGGGAGTTAATGACATGTTGGCAGGCACACCTAACTGGACAGATGAATACAGACAATTTGTTTGCTGATAGTACATTGTTATCTCAGTGCTGAATTGCACCAAAGTGATGGTTTCCCTGCAGGAAACCACTAACTTTGGTTTTGAAATGGAATGTCTGCAGAAACCTTCTGTGTGCCATCCTCTCTGGTTTCTCAAATCCACAAATATACAGGGGCTTGCAAATCCATGTGTTGGAAACAGAAGAGAGCTGCTCTTGCAAAATAGAATCATGCAATATGTGACTAATCTGAATGATGCACTGATGGGGATGATGAAACAAAGATAATACAGGTTGCTGAACTATGGAGTGCTGTGACTTTTACCTATCCACAGCTTTTCTTTGTGTTTCTTTTATTATCTTTTTTTTTAGTCTCAAATTCTCCCATTTTGCTCCTACCCACCTCTTTTCCATAGGCCCACTTCTTTCCCACCTCCTCTCACCTGGGAACTGAGATTTCCTGTCCTTATATTCTAGTCAGAGCATCTCAAAAACGCTCAGACTTAGAATATAACAATATGGCACATGAAATGCATTACCAAGAGCCTTAATACAGAAGTTTACAATTTGTGGTAATAAGCTTTTTTTTTTTTTTCAGTTATTTCTGCCTGACTTTTATATGTGAAGGGTAATAAACTTTGCATATAAAGTCTCTTTGTGAAGATATACAGCTTCAACAGAGTCAAGTGTTTTAGCTCAAGCTTAAGTCTTTTTTACAAGTATTTATATGCTGCATCTAGCAAACATATTAAAAGGATGCAAAAATAGGCACAAATACTTTGACATCATCTGAAACCCACCAATTTTTCAAGTTTCCATTTTCTACATTCCTACAAGTATTTGCTATCCCACCATGAGAGAAATACCAAATGATCATAGATGGTACTAAGTCTTGGAAAAACTCCTGAACAAGATGTCATATTTTCTCAGATTATCTCACCTCTGCCTTCTTCTCAAACGCACATTAGCTAGCTTGTTTGAGATGCTGAGTGCGGCTTTTTCATTGCAATTTGGTATTTGGCAGGTGAATGAAGAGACACTACCTAATGTCAAGGAGCAACAAGGTCAGGTTGCAGGGAGCTGAGGGCAATTGCAAGGCAGACTGGGGCAGTGTAGGGGGTCAGAGCCATGGTACCAGTGTAAGGGAAGCTGAGAAGGTCTGATGATGTTATTTGGGGTCAGACGAGAGTCCCATGATTCCCAGACATGTCTTCAATGACAGGGTAGCTCTGTGGCACCAAGCCAGGAAGTCAAGTCATGAAGACGTAGGATCAGCAAGGAGCATGGCCAGACAGATCATTGCTGTAGTATAGCTCAAACAAGCACTAAGGCTGAGACTTGAGCTAAATTTGGCTCCCAAGTTAAGGGGGAAGTCTCCATCAAGGCTTCTCAGCTCCTTCTTCTAAGCTAGCTCCTTTCCCAGCAGTCTGGCCCAACAGCACCTGCCTGTGTCACATAAGCCAAAACCCGGGGGGGTTGGGGGGTGGGGGGGGGTTGGTAGAAGAGGTTGGGAGCTTGGTGGTGCCCTCAGGGCCCTGAAATCAAGGTGCAAATGGATCCAATAGATCACTGATGATCTATATGTATATTATGTGTTTGCCTTTCCAGCTTTATACTTTTAAAAAATGTATTCAATTTACATATATATACATTAAATTACACACATGGCTGCTATGGTTACTTTGGCACTTTGATTCCTTTTATGGGCAAGCAAAAACATGTACAGATAAATAATACCTGGAAGTTCATGAATCCAATACACGGAGATTAATCTGACCTTTGATATTATCTAGGGTATGCACTTGCACAGATTTCTTTCTGCTTTGCAAGGGCTTGTTAATTTTCTAGCTGTCTCCTATATTTCTACAACTGTTTTCTCTGATTGAGCATGTCTAACGCTCTGAATGGAAACACATCTGAGGAATTGGCTCTCTGGGGATTATGCACTTCTGTCAGATGCATATTTCAAAAATTTTACAGAGGAGAATAAATGAAAGAAACAACCCCCCTGTGTTCTATTGCAGGCTCTGTTTCCAGATACCTAACAACTTTTAACAGCAATATGATTTCCAAAAAGTACATTAAAGTTAGACTGAATTCTTCTCTTATGGACAGATATTTGTAGGAATTCGTCGAAAAAACAGGCATTTCTCATCTGATTAAAGTTAAAAGTCCTGATTAAACATCCCTTTTGGTAAAACAGTATCCCTCTATGATAGGAAATGTAACAGTATTATCAACATAATCCAAAGACTTCTGATGAAAAGAAAGAACCTTTTCAATCCTGAGAACATGAGGACCCACCGGGTATGAGCACACCAATGATAATTACTAAAAAATTTCCAGGAGCTATTTTAGCACAGCAACTTTCATCGTTGTATGAAAGGGCAGTATGTTAAGAATTTGAAAGCAAGAAAAGCCTGGAGGACATTGTCACAGGGATCCACACACCACACCTTAACCTTTTTTTCTTAAAAGCAACTTGAACAGTTTATGAGTTGTTTTTGGAGGGTGACACTGGGAAAAATGTTAATATTGTGCTCCCTGACTAAAGCAGGGATGCTATGCTATATTGCAACTTCAAATTGGTATCTCTTTTCAATGGTTACGGCAGATGACTGGTTAGCAACTGCTATGGACAGAATGAGTCCTAACAGTAAGCCTGAAAATGCTTTGAGTTCTGCATCCAAATCAAGCTGGATTTGTTAAAAAATTTGACAGCTATTGACAACTTATTTGTATCGCCGCATTCAGCCCAATGATTATAACATGATATTTTAGGCAGAGAGAAAAAGAGGTTTATCTTCCATCACTCGCAAATATTTTCACCAGCTTCTTGCACGATGAGCTAAAGGCCTTCTGACACTTTCATTATCTTCAGCAGTATTAAGCCATCATCACTTTATTCCTTTTTATTTGCTTCCAAAGCAAAGGCTTTGAGAATTCATCTAGACAGCAGACATTACAGAGTCATCCAATGGGACATAAATTAATAGTATATACTGATTAATATCTCATGGTACATATATCCAACTCCCAAACCAGAAATTCAGTTATATTATCACTTCATTCCCAAAATGAGTCAATATTTGAGCCTGAAATTAATTGGGAAAACTGTGAATTGCTGGAAATCTTCCAGCAGCAATGTAATGGAGAGTGTCTCTCAAAAGAATCTCCACAGGGAAACAAACGCAATTAAGGACCAGGGTAAAAAACTGCCAAGAAATTTTAAATAGCTAGAGAAGCCTTATTTAAACCCTGACTTCCCCCAGTCAGGTGACCAGGGAGCGTCATCTGTCCCTGAGCTCCTGCAAAAAGACTTGTAAGTACAAAAAAGAATATTCTACATAAACACCTCTGTATTTTCTGTTGCTTCCCTGCATATACTCTCCTAACCTATTAAAAAGAAATTAATAGCATTTATACAAGCCTCCCGTGTGATTCTGATTTTTAGCACCCTGTCTAATGTTTGAAGACATCCATGCTATTATAGGCAGAGTGGCAGATTGTTCTCCCTTTCCCAATGCTAAAGAGTGTTCTGAATTGCTGCCTTTACTACTGTAGCGATAATTGAAATTAAAAACCTAGACTGGATACTTCCAGACTGTCACAGGTTCCAGAATGCTCTACAACACTTGGCTAATGATCAACTGCACCAGCCTGAAGCACTTAATGGAAGCAGGTCAGTCTTTGAGAAGGTCCCAGTGGCACAGCATATGTTGCAGTAAGTCTTTTTTATGGCTTGTAGACAGCTTCATACAAGGATATAAATATCAACTTCACCAGACACACTACAGAGTTTGAGCTGGCAAAGGCCTTTTTCTCTAATGCCTGAGAGTGCCATAATAAATGAAATAGGGCATTGGTAAGTATTCTCCAGCTATCAGGCAGCTGAAGGAACAAAGAAACTCAAGAATTAAAGGGGTATTTAGTAGACATTTAATGAAAATCACTTTCACTATGTTTATTTGCTATTATGTCAGGCCACAATGACTTTGGTTTCTAAGAGCTGCAGAGATCAAGTCTGTGTTAGGTGTATGAATTTACAGAAAACAGAGAAATAAGTTTGAGCCCAGAGCAGAAAGAAGGGTGTTAGGTTGCTCTGAAGGAAGAGCACAGGAAGAGCAGCTTTCCGGCTTAGAAAGCAGCGGCACAAATTCAAAACCACCTGGAGAATGCCACTAGATACAATTGTTTAAGAACCACTGAGACTGAAGGAATTTCATCCTTCCATTTCCCCCTGTCCTTTATTCAATCCTTTCCCTATTATGCACATCTCGTCTCATTTTATAACTGTAACACTCACTTGAATGTGTTATGTCTACGTTGTATTGTCTGACTTGTATTGTCTACAACTTTGACAAGCTTTAAAATTGCCTAATTGAATAGTTCTATCTGAGATCCTGGGAAACATGCAGCATTTGGGAACATAAAAGAAAAAAAAAATAAATGATACTTTTTGTTTGCTTTTCTGATTTTAGAGAAAAAACAACACAAAAGTCTTCTCCAAACAGGCTAGAATACAAGCTCTCCAAAGAGAATGTGATGATAAACCTTGTTAGTAGTTTTGAAATTTTAGTGTATGCTTTTACACTGCTGTCACTGGGAGATACTTTGCTTCTGCTGACATTCAACACTACAGCTGCAGAACTATGCTGGCTATTCAATATGTATGCCAGAGGAGTCGTAGTTCCAAATAAATCAACATAATACAGGCTTTGCCTGCAAAAGAAAGTGACAGTGGTTTCACTAGGATTGTTTCTTTAAATCAATTTCATTAAACAGGAAGCAAATACACATGTGGACACAGTTAAATTGATTGACAACAGGCTTATATTGATTTAGCTTAATTCAAAGGTGGAATTTTACATAGCAGCTATGCATCGATTTGAGTGCATCTACACAAGACTGTAATGGTTCAATTTAAACAGACTTTCAGTTAAGCCACTTTCACAACAGTTTAAATAGCAGGTTAGGTCTTGTTAAGTAAACACACATGGAGGTAGATGAGCATTGCTTTTCAAAAAACCAGGGATTCAGATCAATCTGAGTTAAATTTTACACAACAGACCAGAGGTTGTCTATTTGTATAAAACTACCGAGGATCAACTAAGTCACTAACTTGAAAATTTTCTTTAATGACCTATGATCATTGTGTTATAACACTGACGTACTTTTAAAGGGACTTAATGTCTTCCAGGAATCCTTTTTTTCCTTTCAGCAGTACTGACCATCAGCCTGTTAAGGACACTTATATGCCACCAGTTTTGATCATGCGAATGCTTTCCTGCAGTGCACAGAAAAAAAAAAGTGTTTGATACAATACTGAATACCTTTTCTCATCTGTATGTTCAAGTCATGCTTCAGATTCAGTTTTTTTTGTTGCATTCCCAGTGGAGGATCTAGGCCATACAGCAGGGAACCGATTGCTGATTCTCAGCTGTTTGAAATTCTGCAGTCAAGCTCTGAATCCTCATTTTATTTCATGCCTGAACATAAGGGGAAGAAAATAACAAAGAGAAAAGGTGAGTTCGACAATACTGCTTTTTATAAGCTGGGAGCTTTAAGAACTTTTTTTTATTCAAAGCTTTTTGCAATGTCTTTGAAATACAAAAAGAAAAAAGTGAAAAATTATAACCTGGGATAAATATTCACTGGTCTGTGTACATTAGGAGCTACGGTGGCTGTTCATTTAAATGGTTTCATCAGCATAAGCCAGTAAGTATTCAAGGTTTTTGAAAATTAGGCCATTTATTTCAGAGCCTAAATGGGCATTTGGGAACCTAACTTTATGTAGGCATTTCTCAGTGCCATGCCTGCTAGCCTCTAAGATGTGCAATCCCTAAACAAAGGCCCAAATGAAATCTCCATGTTTTTCCCTTCTGAGGTCAGCAGAACTTTTAACATTTCTGGTGGTTCCAGTGGGACCAGAATTTCACCCTGTATTTTTCCTTTGATTAGTTTAATGTTCAGCATGCTACCAGTGGTTAATTAGTACAAATGGAATTAATTTATTGGGTGAAAGCAGGACTGTGGTGATAGCAATTATCCTACTTATTAGCTTTAATAATAGGGTTTTTTTGCCATCTCCCTGACGCAACTAATGAAGAAAAGACCACAAATCTGCAATCAATTTATGGGTCAAAATACACTTTGTTTTGATGGTGTTATTCATGAACTAATTTGTGACCTTAGACATGAGAAATGGGGGACTTTGCATGAGGAATCCAGAATGTTAACGTTCTTGGGAAATGCTCAATTGAATTCCTTTCACTGGGAATTTTTATGTGTTATAATACCTCTTTTTTTTTTTTTTTTTTTAAATACAATGCAATGTCAGAAGGCAAAATATCTTTATTGACTCAGAGATAAGTCAACTTTCATAGTCATGATTAAATGATATGTTTAAAGGGACTGAATCTCTGAGGCAAAGAAATTTCCACTTAAAAAAGTGGAATTTCAACAAAATTTCTTGTGAGCCCCCTTCCAGCATGTTTCTGGAAAAGGCTCTTGGTGTCATTACCAGTCCCCCAAGCTGAACTAAAGAGGCTGATGCAGAACAGTTTTCAGCTGCCAGCCAAGACATAGCTGCAGTTGCTGCTCCTTCATGGATCTCGGGTGAC
This sequence comes from Forpus xanthops, assembly GCA_032466535.1. NCBI lineage: Eukaryota > Metazoa > Chordata > Aves > Psittaciformes > Psittacidae > Forpus > Forpus xanthops. The sequence goes on from JASSUY010035613.1 coordinate 9,976, forward strand.
CTCAGGGCTATTCCAGACTCCACATCCAAACACAAAAAGAACAATATATTTACTGTCTGCCCAGAAGAAAAGAAGTTTGTAATTACCATGCGAACAGTAACAGGATGCATGCAGTCTGTCTACAAAGATAAGAAATTAAATAAAGGCTAGCTGAGAAGCATTATACTGAACTTTAAAAAATGTGCAGAGAAAAAGAGAGGAAGAGCAACAATACTAGCAAAAGCAGAGTATGTTGGATTTCTGTCAGTCTTCTGTGGTGTCTAGTGATGTAATTATGAAAAACTAATAATTTAAGCAACAATAACAACCAAAAAAAATAAAATAATCAAGTATAAATCCTGATTCCTTTCATGTCAATTGTAAAACTCTCATTAACATGAGGAAGACCAGAACTACTTCCACAACAGTCCTGTGTACTTGTCACTGTACAATATGTTAGTCAGCATTATACTGTGATACGATCATCATTAAAATGTGACTGATCCTGGAAATATTTTACTGTTACCCTCCTTGTTTTCAATCTGATTTCCAGAGATGTGGTTCCACTTCCCACAGCAGCACACATACTTTAGGCTGATTCAGACTAAAGGAGTCAGGTTTCCTTGAAAAGTTAAAGACACACATGCAAAAAAATCTTCCTAAATATTATAAAATGTTGTTCAGGCTTTAGGTGAGAATAGTTTCATGATTTGGCTGAATATAAACACAGTATAATCAAATGGAAAAAAAATGGATAGAGTAGCCCTGCAAACTGCTATGGTGCCATTAACTATTCCAAAAAACTTAGAAAAGATAAAGAGGAAAAGCATTTATATTGCCAGTAAATACAATTTCACTCTGTGGATGCCTGCACTGCCCATGGAAGTTTTTGAGAATCCAAAAATTCAAAGAAGTTGTAAAATTTAACATGTTAAGACAGCAATATTGTTAAACTTGCTAACAAGGTGTCACAAATGAACTTAAAAAATGAGGATTAGCAATATTTATACAAAATATTTATCACAAAAAAATATTAAAAAAAACCCACTGTAAAAAGGGGTTAAAATTTGATGCCAACTTGTACATTTAAGATACTTTCCTCAGGCTGAAATACATGTACATTCAATAGACAGAGAACCTATACAAGAGTGTTATGGTTTTTTTTGTGGTTACTAAGATTTTAGGCTGGCTCTAAGGAAAAGAGATTTCTTTACTCCTAGTTTTTGTGTGCCTACTTATCTTCTCTTTCTACTGACAGCTTCTGAGCAGTTCAAGTTCAGCCAAACTTGACCAATAATTAAATTTCTACAAGTTTTCTAGTGTAGTCAATAAAAAGAGCAAAACAACATGACCACTTTGGCAAAGGAAGAGGGGGAAAGAAGCTAGTGCATGAGTATTACTTTGATGCCAAGAAGTCCACACAGAAAGCAAACCCACTAAGGGCCACTGTCTTCAGTCAGACCTTCAGATCACTGTAGGACATTAACCCATAAAAATTTAGATTTTGTCACCTCTGGCAGTCCCACAATGGTCTGTTATGTGTTACTGATTAGGACTTTTGCTGCTGTCTTGAGGGTATTCAGGACAGCCTTCCACACAGAGGGCAAAACGCACAGTGTACAGGGGCCAGTGTTGTGCTTCCATGAAGAGATGATGTAGTCCAGAATTCTTGATCTGTAATCAGGCTAGGGTCACAGAGTACACAGTCCTGCATCTGTAATTATTTCAGTACTTGTTGATTCACCCAAAGGTTGAACATTCCCTGAAAACCTTGGTTTTGCTTAGAATGCCAGGCTGAAAAATACGTGGTAATTTATTGGGAAATTTCAGGCTCAGTTCTGTAAAGCATACTTGCTACAGTGACTGGAGAGATGTTTATCCCGTTTCAGACTCATGTGATGTTAATATTTATGTTCACTTACTACAATAATACTTTAAAATCATAAAAGCCAATCAGCCCATCTTAAGTAGGAATAACAGATTCAAATATCTAAAATGTGTGGATATTAACTGAATCAATTCATTTTATCATCCAATCTTCATACTCAGAATAACTTTTTAACAACTGAAGCTAAATTACAAAATAGTTATTTTCCTTAGGTGACATTAATTAGACTACAGGGTTTGAGGAAGTTGTCAGAGCACTTCCCTACTTCACTATACAGGGAGGGTGCTGGACCACAGGCATCAATTAGCAGCCGAAGAGGCTGAGCTGAGCCAGGGCCCAGCAATGTTGCTTAGCAACTTCCCAGGGCTGACTCTGGCCATTAACTCTGGTGTTTGCTGTGTGTGCAGCACCACCACTGAGCTCAGAAGGGGGAAAGACTGAGCAAATAGCCCTCTAGAAGAGAGAACGGTAAAGCTGCATGTGCTTGTCCGCGGCAGGACTTCAGCCAAAGAGCTCTGTGAAAGAAGCGCTTTCACAGTAGCTATTTCTTAACTAGATCCTTTTTTCTGTAGGACTTCATTCTATCTATGCAGTTATAATCCACTACTGAAAAGGATTAATCAATATCAAATAGTGCACACCTGTTACAGAACAAGAACATCTGCGCAGGGCATTGCTTCAAAAATAACCTTTTTGGTTTATATTCACACTTGACTCGGAAAAACATTCTTAAGCACAAAAAGCCCTCGTTTAACCTGAACTATAGACCTACCCACAAAACCATTTTGTTTTGCAGACTACATATAATTTTTTTTCTTTGTTTGAAACCAATCTTAAGTTGTGTCTCAGTCTGAGTCAAGGTGTCCCAAGATTCTTACGGTGTGTCTAGAGGAGATGATCAGAAGGCTGGAGCACCTCTCCTATGAAGATGGGCTGAGCGAGTTGGGATGTCTCTTCTCCAGGCTGAGAACAAATTCAGCCTGGAGAAAAGAAGGCTCAGGGAAGACATATAGCAACCTAAACTGGGCCCACAAGAAATATGTATCCAGAGTGACTTTCTACAAGGGCGTGTAGGGATAGGATAAGGGAGAATGGCAATAAACTGAGAAGATAGATTTAGATTAGATATTAGGAAAAAGTTCTTTTCCTGAGAGGGTGGTGAGACATCGGCACAAGCTGCCCAGAGAAGTTGTGGCTGTCACATCCCTGGAAGTGTTCAAGGCCAGGCTGGATGGGTCTTTGAGCAGCCTGGTCTAGTGGATTGCATTTGGCAGGGTGGGGGTTGGAACTGGATGGTCTTTAAGGCCCCTCACAGACTGAACCATTCAATGATTCTATGAAGATACTGCAAATGAAGAAAATTATGTTCTCATTTTCAGGATGGTACCGGGGTGTGCCAGAGCTGGGCTGTAATTACAGTCCTCTCTCTAGTTTTCCCTCTCTTGTTTCTCAGGGAAAATGACCCGTGTCACAGTCTGTGCCCAGCTTTTCTCTTTGCAGTCTCCTTGCCTCTGCAGGAAGCTCAGGCCCTGCTCCTATGTGCAGAGGAGGGTAGCTTCCCCCCCTCCAGAGAGAGTAAAGCTCAAAGTGGTTCCTTGCTTCCTTAGGTGGTGATGAAAGGCAGGTCACAGGCAAACCTTGATATGGGGGTGCTGAGCAACAGCATTCCCTCTCTGGCAGGTCTGACAGCAGGCGGCACATTTGCATTGTTCTTACAAAGCACCCATAGCTCTTAACCCACACATTTATTTTGCCCCACAACATGGAGGTGGAAGCTTTTCTGGAAACACATACAATTGAATTACTTATGAATTGTGACTATTCCCCTACTATAACAAAGCAACTTGCTAAAAAAAAACAAAGATAGTGCAGGTCTTTTATAAGGAAGAAAAAAGCTTTTCCTGTACACTTGCAACAGGATTCTGTTGGAGTGCTGAAAGCCAAAATTTTGTATGAGATTTCAGTGGAGGAAAACCTGGATATGATTTCAAATTTCTTGTAGTTTCAAAAATATGTCTGAAGAGCAACTTTTCTCCCTTCAGTAATTAAGAGAAGCTCAGTTCTCTTTTGATCAGGTGGCAATGGTTTTAACATAATTTACATATGAACTGTGGAAAGAATTTGATAGTACACCTCAAATAAACAACCAGCTTGTTTAGTAGTGGTCAAGAATAGCTGCAGTCTTTTCTGCAATTCAAAATTCAGTAATTTAAAGCATTGCAGAACTCTTGTCTTTAGATTATCCAAATCAGTTCCTGCAACCTCAGTGGTGCCGTATTATTGCAACTGCTACTTTTGTCTACTGGGTTGAGTAATTTGAAAGCTGATTTCATGGTGTAAAACCTGCCCCAATGACAATGGATGCATTTTTAAAAATTGCTTCACTTCAAGAAGGACTTCACATAATTTACATTAGCTGATTTTTAACACGCCAGTGATTTATGATCTATCAGCCAAATAAAATAACCAGCAAGTGAAAATGCCCTATGAAGAGTGTGTGTTTACACAGTGAGTTTACATTTAATCAATGGTTGAAGATGCATAACCACAGCCTTTTTCAGTGGCAGAGCTCTGCCCAGGTATGTCAAAGAGCAGTTGTAGTGACCATTACAGACATGCCATATGTATGTCTTTGTCAGTGACATGGACAGTGGGATTGAGTGCACCCTCAGCAAGTTTGCTGATGACACCAAGCTCTGTGGCTCG
>JASSUY010035614.1:0-58676 GCA_032466535.1 Forpus xanthops
AAGCTGAAAATCCATAACACAGTGCTACACCAGCTACTGCTTAAAGAAAAATGACTGCTGCTGCTAAACCCATGACAGCATGTAAATAAATTGGGAACTCTATAAATCAGTATTTTACCGCTTGAGCTCTGGAACAAGCCAGCAGCTCCCTTGTTCTTTCTTAAAGACAAGATAAGACATCAGGGAAAGAAAAGAACACCATCATTGTGTATTTGAGAATGTGATGGGTGAACTGTTGCCTGTAATATTTCTATTGCAGAAGGGGAAGGCAAAAAAAAAAGGTACTTGTGGTTCTGTAATAAAAATTTATCGTTTAACAGTTAGTCTTCACCCAGCCTTTCCTATTTCCTTCTTTAGAGCCAGAAAGGATGTGTTGCATAAATGCTATACAATACATATGCCTGCAAATCCTAAGACGTGCTAACATAAGTGGTGGGCGATACTGGCGTTCCTTCTAGCCTAACAAATTTGTTAGCTCAGTGGAGGGCACAAACATACAGTTATTACTTCCTTTGCTCTAAAATCAGGAGAACAAGTTTTGGTGGTTTTTTTTTTTTTTTTTTTTTTCCCCAGTTTGGCAGGTATTTGGTTTTGTTTTTAGCAAGAAGGAAGTTATTATATATTTAGTTGTGCTTTAGGAGTGTGAGAAATTTCTTTCCCAAGTATTGCATTGCAAAGCAATTCATTGCTGTTTAATCCCTTGGCTTAGGGGAGCTATGTATATGTCTGAGAAGAAAGACAGTGCTGTGTTTTACACTCACCTGCTTGTCCAGGTGATCATTGATAGCTGAATAAATAACTAGGAGATCTTTGAAACTTATTTAATACCTCCAGTGCCTTCTGGCCATAAAAAAAATTAGTATAGTTGGAGAAAACTTCAAGGGTCCTAAAAAAGCCCACATCTAATTTACTACCCAACCTGCCTGCCTAATGGTTGAAGTCTTTGCTGGACAAGGTAGAAATTGGAACTGTGCAAGGGGTGCATGTCAGAATGACTTGTCCCCTCTATTTACTGTGGATGACTGACTTGATTTGCTAGGTCACTCACAGTGCCAGGTATTAAGTTTTTCTTTCTTTCTGGAAGGGTTGTATATCCTTTTAGCCAAAGAGGAATTATGCAGCCTAAGTACAATACAGTTCAATAAAACACATATCTTAATGACTTCTAGCATTTTCTTTTGAAAGGATACATGATAGAAAGGGCTTCCTAGTAATACTAATAAACCCTTCAGTACAAGGTGTTTTAAAAACAAGCAGTTGTTTATTGATCAACATAGAGTGATAGTGACTAAGAAGGTTTTAAACCAACTTCTAGCCTGTTCATTGTGTAATATTGTCTGACAATCATATACGATTCATATCTTGCACATTTTTCTTGCTTGACTCCTTTATATCCAAAACCATGTGGTTAGATATATACAGGTTTAAAACTTCTCACACACTTTTCGTATACTTTGTTAAACTAATCTGTGCTTGTGTGTATAATACAAGCACATCAATTTATTACCTTGCAACACAAACAATTCATTATTTCATAAATAATGGAAACAGAATCTTTGTGTGCTAAGTGATTGCAGTGGGATTCGGTAGTCTCACATCTACTTTGAGGGATTGTGAATTATAGTTGTTGAATAGGTGGTTTAAATGTATTTTTAATTTATACAACTCATGTCTTTCACCTTGCATAGATGACTCGACTGAGGTGCATGAAGTTAATGGATTGACGAAAGTGCATGAAGTTAGGGAAAGGTGTTTGGGATACTGTTTTTAATGATTGTGGGGTGAAATGTATAATGTGCTTCATTCATCTGCAAGAGATCTTTTAAAGTTAGAAGATTTTGACATTGTTTTTTTTTTTTTTCGTAAGTCTAGATTTTATACTAGTTAGCTTTGACCTCTTTATCCCAGATGCAGCCATTGGTCAGTGCTGCACATGTAAAACTATAAAGTACTATTGGATAAGAGAGGTAATACACAGTTACAATTATTATCAGCCATGGGAAATTTTGAAACATGACAATCAAATGAAACTGGTATTTGGTTTCTGACTTCCGAAGCTTCTTTTTCTTCCATTCCCAGCTAATGTTCTTAAAATCTTTGTTTCTCCTTGGTTTCTTTGTATGAGTGGATAGTACATTTTTGTTCAGATAAAAAACTTGCCCGAACTTGTGGAGCAGCAGTTGTACTTGCTGAGGAAGAAAAGGCAGGAAATGCAGTAGGTTTCAGGGTCCCTGCTGAATACGGCTTTTCCATCTGATTTGTCAACGCAAGTAGTGGGAGTGTGAGCCTAAAGAAGTTACTTGGGCTTTTTCGGTATCATTGTGCTTCTTTGACTTGGAAGTTAATTACAAACCCTGAAATGAGGAAGGGTTTTTATGGTGGAAAATAAAGCATGTTTGGTGCCACTTTGACAACCACCGCTTTTACACAAAGGAGCATTTGGTGTTATCATTTGTTGTCATCTAAAGTTGCATTGATGCACAGAAATCTTGATGGTGCTGTGAACTTTTCTCTGCCTGAGAAAACATGTTTAGTGGTTTGTGTACACCGCTGGGACTTGTTTGCATTGAGATTGTAAGTACAGCCATTAACATGGTGAACTGAACATAGCAGAAATCTTTACCAGCAGCTTTGTGAGTTTAGAGTAACTTCTTTACACTTAAAAAAAAGTGTGTGTGTGTGTTTATTATTTACACTTATATTCTGTAAGTGTAAATAAAGAGATAAGTTATGCATACAAGCTGAGAGGCTGTGCATGCTGTCAGGGGAGAGAGCCTGAACCTGTCAGAGCTACTTACCCATGCTTTTGTTGCAGGTTGTCTTTTGGGGAGGGCAATGATGGGCACTTCCATGTTACCCTGCACTATTTCTAGGCCATCTCCAGGCCACTGCAATTTGTCTCAAAGCCGCTGCAGGTGATGTTTGCCTCAGGTTTTGCAGAGGCAACTGCGCCACCTACTTTGCTCTCAGCCTGTTGTGCCCTGCTCCCTGTGCTGGCTGGGTCTCCGAGGAGGGTGACAGCAGCATTCAGTGTTTCTGCAGCAGTGGCCAACGGCAGCTTGCTGAAGCTGCTAAAGACTTGCTTGTGGAAGTGGCAGCAAAGTTTCCAGTAGTAGCTGTGCTCCCAGTCTTCTTGGGGAGCTGCTGAAAACTGCCCAGTCACTGTTGTGTTACAGAGGTGATGCAGTTTTGGCAGACTGCACTGATTTTGGAAGTGGCTTCTCTTCCTTCCGGTCTGTGGTATTTGGGGTTACCCTTGAATTAGTATTTTGGGCTACATGCATGACATGCTGGAAGGTCTTTTCTGTAGATGTCTGTACTTGTCTTGCTATGAATCTCTTTGTACTGTAGTGGGGGGAAGTCAAAATGATTCAGAATTAAACCCCTGTGATTTTTTGCTGGCCCACTGGTTTGCTTGTCTGTCTGTCTGCCTCCCTGACCTTTCCAACTCCCTTGCATCCTGCCTTCTCATTCTCACAAATACAAATTTGGCATTCATATTTGAGAATCTGTTATAACATTGACTGGGCTCAAAATGAGCCATGGTGAAATCTGCAAATCTGCCTCTGGCTATATACAGTGTGAAAAGCAGGGTGCTTACCTGGCTGCTGGCCAGTTTCAGCTCATCTTGCTGATGGAGCTTCCTGATGGCTTTGGTGGAGGCTGCAAAAGGTATTTGATCTCCTAGCTACAAAACCCACAGATATGTTGCTTTCCCATTTATTCTATGCTTAGAAAAGGTCTTATAAACTGGTAAATAAAAATTATTCAGAATTCTAGAGATTAATGGACTCAGGCTGTCTTTTCAAGCTTGATCTACTTCAGATTGCTGTTGGAGTGGTCAGGGTGATTGAAGCCCCCAAGTGACTTCAGTTTGAAGCTGAGCTCACCTCACCTGGCACATTCTCCCATATTCTGTCATGCTCTGAACAAGCTCAAAAGCAATGGATGCCTTTGCAGCATGGCAGTGCCCCAGGACCTGTGGTTGAGTACCTGTGGCAAATTGCTGAGCTCTGATGTGGTCCTGTGCTGCTGGAACAGTGGGAAAGCAGCAGGGAAATACTTGATTTCCAGTGCCTATGAGATGTTACACTTTCTGCTTTTGTTGTAGTAATTTATGTAGCTTCCTGTCTTTTCTGCCTTTCTGCTGAACTTGCTGTGCTCTTCAGCAGACCCATTTAAAAGTCCTTTGGGGATGAATCAAGCTTAGTAGCATTTCATGCATGCCTGGAAGAAGGATTGTCCTGCTCTGGAGAGTTAGGAGGCTTAAATGCCCTGCAAGGCTGACCATTTATCTGGTGGGAATAATGAGGTGAAATTCATTTGAACCCCATGAAGAGGCACAGTCTTAACTTGACTTAAACCATCAGTCCACCACACCTTTAAGCTTCCATGCCTCAGCAGCTCATTCTTACCCTCAAGCAGCACAGATGAGATGAGCTGGATCAAGGAACAGTATGACCACACAGCAGGTAGTTGTGTGTGGGCCAAGTAAGTTGACCACTGAAACACCGTTTTATCTGGGGAGCTGCATGCCAGGTGATGGCAGCCCCTGATCTCAAGTGTAGGGAGATTTCAGCATAGTCAAGTTGGCTTTCCACAGGAGCGGTGAAACTGGGGAATTTCTAGCCTTGTTCATGTACCCATGACCATTACTTTGGTCTTTCAAGATGTCACTTGTGGGATTTTTCTCTAATTTTGCTTTAATAGGCTGGTTGTTTAATTCTGGAACAACAGACAGCAAAAGGCTCTGGTGGTTCTGCTGGCAAAATGCTTTATTGTTGCTATGGGAATAGTCCTTGCACTGCTGCAGAGCTGGAGTAACTCCTGGCCATCTGACAGGATCTACATCGTGTTTGTGGATACTGAGAAATGAGTTGGATTTTCAGGGTTTAAGGAATGTAACTTAAAGCTTTCTTCCATTACTACAACTGGAGGACAAAGTAGACATAAGTGTTACCTCCGTAACAGTTGTACTGGTTTGCTTTTGTTACATCTGCATTTTAAGAGTATTTTGAAATGTAAATAAAAGTCAGAGCTTCATACTAACTTTAAACAATGTATTTTGGTTTCAGCTCCCAGGAAGATGAGAGGCCTATGTCACCCTTCTACGTGAGGTATTTACTCAGCTATTTTGATTTATTTTTCTGGATGGGGTTGGCTTGTTACTGAAGTTAAATGTGGGGAGTGAGGCTAGAAATGCTCAACAGACTGTACTCAAACAGCAGATCCATGTGAAGTTCATAATTATTGCTCAGCCAGTGGGATGAATGAGCCTTCAGAGATACAAGCTGTTGCAATTTTTTGTATTTAGAGATGAGGTTCAGGGTTTATGCCAGTCTTGTAAATTATTAATTTGAAGATAGACATCCATTTCCTCTTTTCTTCAGTTTATTACATAGCTCAGATGCCTGTCATGAGTAGCTTATAATCTGTGGGCACAGGAGAGATTTTTGCCATGAGCTTTGAAGAACTGGCAGCATGTGCTGTTGAGAAAGAAACCAGGAACCAGACAGTGAGTCAGCAGCCGGTACAGCAACTGCTCCTCTGCTGCAGCCCAGAAAGGCAGGGGGGTTGGAAGTAGATGATCTTAAGGTCCTTTCCAACCCAAGCCATTCTGTGATTCTATGAGAGTGTCTAGGTCCCCAGCACGCCTGCCTGGACGGAATGGCACCCACACTGCATTTGAACAAACAGCATTTCTTCTTTTGCCAACTGGAGGGCAAAGTCACTGCTTGTAAAAGTGGACTAATTCTGTTGACATTAGTGAAAGTCTGCTCTGCTTGCTTCAGTAGCAGGCTCAATTCCGGTGCTTTCATTTACACCCAGTGGAAGAACAGGAGCCAGGGCAATTAAGAGTGAAGCACTGCAGAGGAGGAAGGGACAGATATTATAATTGAGTTCTTTGATCTCTGCAGAGTTTAAACAAATAAAAAGAAATCCCTGTGGTGCTTTTTGTGAGAGCAGTGATATTTGGAATTCTTACAGTGATCTCTGAAACGTGTTAATTCTCTTGCATTTTTTTCTGTTTATCTTTGTTTTCTTCTTAGATAATTTTTCTTTAGCTTGGGGTTTTTTTTAGAGAATTTTTCTAGCATGAAGTACAGAAAGCATGCATTTCATGCATACTCTTAGTATGGAGGCTTCCATTAAAACAGTGTAGAAATGTGAGTCAGTGAATTAACCTGATTGTGTGGCCTTATCTACCTTCCTGTTGATGCATCATCATTCCTTGCAGTGTATTTGTGCAGATATTGCCTAGTTTGTACTTCAGAAGCTCAACATTGTTGAGGGAGGTTCTGCCTTTTGTGAGATTATTTTGTAGGTGTATAAATTCCCCTGTCACAAGTTTTCCTTAGTTTTAATCATCAATCCTGTCTTCCCACTGGTAATAGTTCCTCTCTTTCTTTCTGGCTAAATGTGACCTTCAGATGATTGTGGCCTTTCATTATGTTTCCATCTGTCATACTGTTTAAAACTGTCCCAAACCCTTTTCTGGGTCAGAAAAAAGATCCAGGAAAGAGATTGTCTTCAACTGATCTTGTTGGGCTTGCTAAGGAGATAGCGAGCAAGGAGTGTACCTGAGGAAACTGGTATCAAAGCGGGACATTTCTGTGAGAGAAGGAGCAGGTTTGGAAATTTTAAATAAGGATGTGGGCATATTAGGATGGGCAGCAAAGACTTAGTTTGTCCGTTGGAATGAAGGGATGCATTTCCATGGGAATGTATCCTGCAAATAGGAAAGGAACAGTCAGGAGTAAATACATAGTTGAATAGTGAAGAAATAGCTAGCAGGAGCAGAGAGGGAGCAGCACACCTTGCAGCATAAGGCTTCATGCCAAGCTTGTATCTGGTACATAACATTGCTGAGGCATAATTATTTGTAAATAAAGCTAACAGCTTTAAAGTTTTGTTACTATTTATCACACATCAGAAATGTGTACTCCTGAGGTCAGTTGCCAAGTGCAGTCAGTTTGGCAGGAGAGCTGGTGCTGGCTGGGCAATTCGTGGTGCTTCAACAACTGAGAACTTGAGTGAGTGGCCAGATTTTTCTGTCCCAGCTTTGAATGTTCTAATTGTTGCCCCAGAGCCATGCATGACATATATAGGAACTGCATTTCATACCATGAAAAGGAAGGAGAGATTGTCTGCTTTAACTGTCTGATGGTCAGATCTGTTTGTCTTGCTACCAGCTACACTTACATAGTTTGAAATGCCATTCAAATAATCCTTCAAGTGAATCATGAATGTGTATGTACAGAGCAGATGTTACTGCGTTTATACAGTAGTTCCAAATAGATAATTATGCAACAAGTTAATTACATGGGAACAAGAGCTCTTTAGCTTCCAAACATTGCATAATACTTGGCTTTTACCAGACTGAAGGAGCATTGTGTCCCTTTGTAAATGAGTTTTGTAGGATCAAACCAGAGACTTAATTCAGTGCTGTACCGTGTGTGCTAGCAATGGAGATCTTTCTCTTGATGTTGTTTTTTAAAATAAGGCAAATGCTTGAGGCCTTAACTTTAAGTCAGAACTGTCAGAATGCCACCAGCACACTGTTGTTTAAAAGGGCACTGATGTGTGGTTGTGGATTTGTTTGATTGATTGCTGATTTTTTTTTTTTTTTGTTTGGACATTGGGAAAGTCATGACCAAGCATAGAATTAATCACCACTGCTGCTCTGTAAGGGAGTAAGCAGACATTAATTGTACGAGAGTAAGTGGTAAATGAGGCAAAATGGGGCATGTTTTTCAAGAGAGATGATACTAATAAAACCAAATTATTTTTTATAAAACTTTCCAGAGACAAAGAAAGGCAATATGGCTAATCTGTCTGATGTCAGCAAAATGCTTTGTATCATGCCAGTTGTATGGAGAAAATGAGCATTAGTACTAGAGCTTAAAAATGGTTAGGGAGGGGATGAGACCTGTACGTATTGCTGGTAGGAGAGGGAGGAGATTGCTAGTAGAGCTCCTTAAGTGTCATGGGCTTTTTTAATTTAATGGCCACTGGCATAATGAAACAGTCATGCTCATGATCTGAGCTTATACAGAAATTTAGGAGTGTTGGGATGGGGATGGCCACTGGGAGAAAAAACATGATGGTGAGATATGATATAGGATGACTGAGATTGACATAGAGATATGTAAAGATAAAAATGAAATACAAGATATAGGATGAAAAGTAATAACATAGGTGGTAAAGTCATATCTCAGGACTAAAAAATGGCAATCCATTACATGAAAGGGGAGTTTTTCACATTTAGAAATGCCAGGGAAAGAAAGGACCTGGGCATACTTGTTCACGGAGGAATGGAAAGGGGGAGCATGGGATAAAAATACTCGAGTTGAAGTAATCACATGACAGTGGATATATAAAATGAAGTATTTTCAGTATAGAGGAAGTATGCATGCACTTGCACAAGAGTCAGGTGAGGCCTCATACACTTCAGTAACTCATGTTTTCTGTTGCGTTAGATTTGTGAAGGTGATTAGAGAAGTGTGGGCAGACCCTGTTACAAAGTGCAGAAAAGAGCAGGGGAAGCTTATTTAATGTAAGAGATGAAGCAGAGTACACATATTCCATTGGTGGTTTAGACAGAGAAGAATTGTTTATGTTAAGTCACAATACTGATGCAAGAAAATATGTGTGCAAACAGACTATGAAAAAGCTTGGACAGAAATAAGCAGTTTTGTAGCTGGAGCCTTCTTTTGTTAGACATTGCAAGGTTGAGGTGAGCTTGACCAGTTGGTGAGATTTGGGGTTTGAATCCATTTACCTACTGCTGACCAGGACTATCCTCTCCTCTCTGTACTGCTTGGTTAAGACATTTATTGACTCAGCTGTGCTCAATACCAGGCAAAGAGGTTTCTGCACTGTCCAAAGAAGAGGAAAACCTAGCTGGGTAATTAATCGTTCCAGGGAGTCATGCTGATGGACATTTACATTCCAAAACCTTTGTAAGGAAACTTGGTGGTAAAGGGAGTTAAGACTGCTAAAAAATGTGTAATGCTGCTCATTCCTGTATAATTCCATAATAAAACTGTGAATGCCAGCCGTACTGAGTAATCAGTACTGAGAAACAGTGCGCAGTTTCAGGTAATGAAGCAGCATCTGGCAACAGCACTTCCCTGTAAGTACACTTCTCAACATGTGCAGTGAGTTCTTAGAAGTCAGACGTGCTTCATGATGGCATATATGCCTCAGATTTGAGACATTAGTCACATAGATGGCTTCAGAGGAGTTTCTTGATGAGTCCATCCTGACATAAACCAGAGTGATATTACAGAGATAAAAAGTCAAAAGCTTTGTAGCGTGGAATTTCCTTGTTAACATGCAGAGGATTAAACTGAAACTGAGATGAGAGCTGGCATCACAAGCGATGCCAAAAATTGCCTCAGATACCAGTGAGTGCAGGGCAAAGCATTTTACAATTTTACTTGTTTTAATACTTCTTTTCCTTTAAGTATTAATATCTTGTTGCAGTATCCAGTGTAGCCAACTGGTTCTCCTTGGAATAATTGTTATTTGAGACAGTTCTCTTTATATAATACAAGTCAGGTATTCTTAGACTGCAAATTATTGTGTAAGATGGTTTGCTCTGTTTGTTCTCAGGTCAGTTTTCTGAAGAAACTGAAAAATATTGTTCAAATTTCACACCTGTCACCTTCCTGAACACTTCTTCCCCAGTCGCACGTGCCGTAAGAGGTCCTAAGGCCCACAAGGGGTGCTGCATCTTTTTACAGATCATGATTATGTTGTGTGATGTATGTTAATGTCTTGCATCACTTCAGCAGTGGCTGAAAATAAACACCAGGCTGCTGCGTGTCCCTGCTTGCAATGTCCAGCTATTGTGTGGGTCTGAGATCCCCCAAGGCATACTTCTCTCCTCTGCAGAGGACCCTCCACAGACACTGCCATCTAAATTCACCAAGCTAAATCAGGTGGTGTGTATGAATCCCCTTCAGGATTGTCTCTGCTCCAAGCAGTAGGTGTCAGTGTGCTCCCATCACAAAGGGTGATGCCAGTGCAGGTCCAAACCAGGAGCCCTGAAGAAAACAAGACAGATGCTTTTAGTGGGGTTAATTTTCTGCATAGTAAGAAGTTAGTGTCAGATATATTTTCAAGCAAGGATAGGTGGATCTGAGCTTGTGAAAGCATAAAGGTGCTGAGAAAACAGTGAAAGAGTGTCCCCTGTGTGATGGAACATCCCAGAAAATGAAAGCACATCTCTATATTTTTAAATTCATTATTTTTGTGTGTTATATACAGACACAGTCCTTTTCCTTGGGGAATGTGTGTCAAATGAATTAGTTGTCTTAAAATAGATTCCATGTGAGTCTGCAGTATTGCATGTCACAGTGAACAAGTTATGGACAGTGAACAGTGTTTAGAGTATATAAATACCTATGAAAATGGAATTTCCTAGGTCATGGGTTGGAATCATATATTTGGGAGGACTTCAGAAATTTCCCATGTGAAATGTCAATGCCATTTAAACATCCTCTACTTTGCTGGAATGGCAAAATGGTTTAAAGTT
This sequence comes from Forpus xanthops, assembly GCA_032466535.1. Classification (NCBI taxonomy): domain Eukaryota; kingdom Metazoa; phylum Chordata; class Aves; order Psittaciformes; family Psittacidae; genus Forpus; species Forpus xanthops. Next base: position 10,544 of record JASSUY010035614.1, read on the forward strand.
TCTGCATCTATTGAGGCTTTCTTACTGTTGTGCTTGGCTTAAAAAAAAAAAAAAAAAGAAAAAGAAAGAAACAAAACAAAAAACAAGAGCAGGAAAAAAAGTGGGTTTGCTTCCTCAATAAAGCAGAGGGATTGTAAATAAATATTGGCCATGAGTGACCTTGGTTCCATATTGCAACTATGTCTTATCATTTAGGCCATTGAATGTGGCTGGGAATTAATTGACTTCATAAATGGAAACCCAGTCTGGGAAAATTTTATGCCAGTGAGCCAGTTTACTCTGGCTGATGCTTTTACTTTGCTTTTGTAATAGACAGATGCTGATACGTTTTGCTCATTAGTGCCTTAAGTGAAAAACACAACAGGAGAGGGAGTTTGATTTGCAGCTCAGTTATTTGCCTGCTGACACAAGATGCCCAGGGCAGATCAAACAGAGTGCAGGTATTGCATGAGATAGTTCTCACTCTGGTGGGTATCTTTTAAAGTTAGCGGAGGCAGAGGGGATTTAATGTGCTTAAAGGTGATAGAAAATACCGCCTTCCCATACTTGAGGTCGAAAGGGACTGGGAGAACAGGCCCTGTGATGAGAGTTTACCTAATGTGTGAAGCAAGACATTATCCAGAGCTGATGGGGCACCTCTGAAAGTGAGCAAAAGACTTGAGTAAACAAGTTAGACAACACTGGGAAGTGCTAGAGGTCAGACTTCACAATGTGAAGGTCATAAGAAGCCAGTTCAAAAGTTTATAGCGCTTGAAACAGCTATGTGCCTTGATGCAGGTTTTGTGGCTGGCTTTCTAGAAGTAAAAGTCCCCAGCCCTGGGAAACTCTCCTGCTGCTTTTCATCACCCAGGAAGAACCTTTAATTTCTGTTGAACGTTGCTATTTCTCAGCATGCTCTGCAGCACTGCATAATTTGATACAGATAATTTGGCTGTGGAGATAATTGACATACATATCAGTGAAATGAGCAGGCTGTGAGGGTAAAATAATTAACCAAAACAGATCATGAGTTCCCATTGTTTGGATGATTTACTGAGCAAGGGAGACCTTCCAAGGCAGCTGCCTGCACAAGCAGGAATACCAAGAGGGCTCTTCTGGGCATGCCTCACCTCACCTGCTCTGTGAAGCATAGATCTGACAGCAGAGTGACTTTGCCACCCAAGAAGCTTGGAAAATCTTGCAGGATACATCCTGTCTGCCTAGTTGCTCTTGAGTTGAAATCCTTACATAGCTATCTATGCCTTTCCCTCAGTTTGCTAGTGCACTTGAGCACCTTCTGCTCTGTCCCTGGGCAGGCTTGAATTGAAGCTGCTGTGTAGCTCTCTCCCCTCCACTGTTTGTTTTGGATGTGAACTTCCTCAAGGTAAAAAAAACCCTGATGCAGTGTAAATAAAGCGTTTAGCAATGCATTTAAATGAAGAAGCTAGGAAAGTTACCAGTTGTGGAATTAAAAAAATAACTTGTGTCTGGGAAAAGCTCTGATTTTAGATCTCCATCTTATTGAGAGAGGACTAATAGAAAAGTATTAAAATATTACAGGGCTAAGAATAAAGTTATATTCAGTATACAAGGAAGCAGTATTTATAAGGAAAATACAATAAAATCGGAATGTCAGAGCTTCATTTTGTAATAATCCCCTCGGCTGGCATGCATCTGTATACCTATCTCCTTGTTATCTGTTGGTAGTTTCAAAATCACAGTATCAATGGCTCTTTGACAGAATCTGTATTGTCTGATTAGGGTTTTTCCAGACACCACAAGGTAATTGTTACACAGATAGGCATTATTATGAATTAACAAGGTTAATGGACTTAAAACTGAATCGGTACCAGTAAAGAACAGAGTTAACTGAGAATCAGATAACTACAGAATGTATTGAGGTGTTATGAAAGATTCTGGCATTCTACTTAGATATTTTGCAGCTTCATCTTTTGTTTCTTCTTTTTACTGCTTCTCAGATAAAGAGGTTGGTATGGTTTTGGTGATACAAGTGGTTTGCAGAGAGTGACTGTTGGCCTTGAATACCGCAGATGGAGTTAACAGCATAAAGTTTTACTCATATACAGTATTTAGCCTTTTATTAAGCTTATGTGAAACAGGAGTTTGCATTTTTTTTCCTGCTGGAAATAGAGGGAAGAGCTGTTTCCTGAGATGATCTATCTTGTCTGATGTGTAAATATACCTATACCCTAGAGATGTTGTAAAAAACCTAGAATCCAAACAATCCTGTCTACCTCTCCACTACCATTTTCTGGGCGTGAAAAGAAAGAAAAGTGTGATATGAAAGACGCCTCTGCTCTGTATGGATTGCATCTGAATATCGTGGAAAGTTAATACAATATTACTTTACTCCCACACATATAGGAGCAAACAGTAGTCAGCACATAAATTGTATCTTATAATGTCGGTTAGCCTATCACACTAGCATCTTACTTGCTAATCCATCTCCCACGGGAGGCCAGGTCTTAAAAAATAGTTCTGGGCTGAGAAAGGACCAAATAGTTTATGCGAGTGAACAGGAAAGCAAGTAGGGTTCTTGAAATGTGCTCTTGCTCCTCAAATTGCAACACTATCCAGTAGTTAAGAGTCAGTGTTACATGTGGAAACAGAGGGATCTTGCAGATTTATGTATTTATTTCCTACATTCAGATTGCATGTCCATAACAATAAGTACAATAATATGTGTTTCTATGTCTTCTGTTCATGAGATCATCTGAATGACATGGGAGCTTGGGTGCTCTGCAGGTAATGTGGGATATACTGGCACATCTGTGACTGCAGTCATGCTGTTCCAGGGATCTGTGCCTGGGCTGGAAATGACCATCATGTGAAGCTGGGACTAGAAAGGATGTGCATGTGGTTAGGCCACTCTGCTTTACCCACCACCAAGGTGAACACACTAGTTCGGCTGAAGGAAGCTTAAGCATATTGCAAGTCTGACTTGCAGCTGGTGTTTGGGGTTTGTATTTCAGTACAGGAGTTAGGCTGGTTTTTTTGTTTTGTTCAGCGGGATGTAGTGGCCCCTGGTTTACCTTTCTCATCCTCTATTGCCTGTCTTCCACCACAAGTGACACTCAAACCCAGGAAAGCCACAGAGCCGTTACCATCTGAGTGTGCTGCAGCTTCGTGGCTAGCTCTAGATCTGTATGGTGAAGTGCAAAATATTCAAAGGAAGCAAAGAGGAGAACCTTTGGTTTAGTGAAGGGAAGTCAGCTGTTGATGAATCTGCATTGAAGCCATTTGGGAGAAGCTAGTAAAGGCTGAAAGCAATGAAAGGCTGTTTCGACAGGAAGCATATATTGTATCCAGCCTGGCTTGTACCCTGCCAGACGGTGCCGTTTTATTGGGATTTATCAGCCAGTTGTACTGCTAATTCCTCTGCTGATAACAGGGATAAATAGAAATTAAACCCCTAAGCCTATAACTTGACTTAACAAAGATCACAGGAGGGATGAATAGGCAAAAAGTGTCACCTTATCTGCAGAAAATAGTCAGTGCAGGGGAAGAAGGGGCAGGAGGGGACTTGGCAGAGGGACGACAGCTGTGTAAGGTAGCACGTCAGCTTGTTCAGAAAGGCAGTGGCACCTACAGTCATATTGTCTCTTCCTGAGCCTGAAAACAGACTGAGGGGAAAGGGAAAGAAGACAGCATACATTTTATTTTTTAAAATGTGAAGCAAAGAGTGTGAATATCAGAGCACAGAAGGAGAGCTATGAAAAGCCTGTGGTTTGCCTTTGTCCTTTGTTAATATTTAAACATTCTTAAATATTAAGCCCCCTTTCAAGTATATAAGTTTTTCAAGTCAGCCTCAAAAGAAAGCCAAAAAAATACACAGTATGTTGAGGTTGAAATACTTTCCATTGGACTTTGGCCTACTGCAAGGGAATGACAGGGAAATTCTTGAGGATATTGGCATTGCCAAAATGTGCCACGTCACCATGGAAGTGAAATTTCCTTAAGGGGAAAATTTGCGGCATGTGCTTGTGGCCTGCACATGCAATTGTTGATGCAGCTTAGAACTTTAAATCTTAGTGCTGCAAAGAACAAGAGGGTTTAAGATGTTACTGCAATAATTAGACCTAACTTTCTCCTCTCTTTTTCTTTTACACAGTGCCCACGTATCACAAGTCAGTAGTAACATTCCTGCTACAGGAGAGTAAGTGTCTCTTTTACAATTTTGTAGCTACCTTTTTTTTGTATATTGGAGCTTTTTAAAGTATTAATGGTTATTCTTTGATTTCTCTTTAAGGGTTGTTCTTATACAAAGGTGGTGCTTCCCAAACCAAAGCAACTGCAATGATTATAAATCACTTGCTTCTGAAAAATTCTTAGGCCCTTGATTCTTTACTCATGCTGTCCCTGTGATGTTTTGGTTAGACAGAACTTGCATATTTAAAGAGGCCATTTGCACTGTGTCATTTTCTTGCTCTTGTTTTCATCCCAGCAGAGGACCTGGCTCAGTGCTGCTACCATAACTAGAAGTAGGAGAGTCAATGAGTTGGCTTCCTTTCCGGAGCTGGAAGTGCCCAATGACAGATGGGATTGCAGAACTGATTCTTGTCAATACATGAAACACAGACATACTTGCCTAGTTAAACCACGTGGGGTTCACAGTTGTTAAGATCTCTGACTTTTTTTGGGAACTGCAGCGTCAGCAGGCTTACAACTGTAGCAACAACTTTTGCTGAATTCTCTAGAAATCTCTGGAAAAGCCAACCCAGGTTGAGGTTCCCAGTTGAAAATTAACCAGCAGATGTTGCAAATAACTTTTCTAATTATGGAAAAAGTACTAGGAGCTATATATGAACTTTGGACAGGCGTGTTTGAAAAACTCATTCTTCAGCAGGTACTTAAAGCATTGCAAGAAGCAGGGGTGGGGCAGGGATGTACAAAAATTTGATTTGAAATGATCTTTGTGAGGAAAAAAATGGATTTTGCCCATAAAAATATCCTCCGAGGGAGGAAGGAAGCAAATATTACAAGAAAATGTCAGGAGATTTGGTTGTGTTGAAAGTTCAAGCAGTCTCACATCTTTAACTGATGCAAATGCACAGACTCCCTTGCTGTGGAAGCCCTCTTGCTGCCAGTGGGAGTGAAGGTGGTCTCACACTAAAGTAAGGGTGGCTGTGAGTGCATTCACAGCACAAGAGCAGTGCAAAAACTGAACTCGGAACCAAACCTGTGCTTGGTCATCAGTTTAAGCATATGAGGAGTTTCTAGTGAGGTGCTGTTTGCATGTTCTCATCCCCCTGTGAGACAGATGTGAATCACCTTCTTGCAGATGATGTTGGCTTACTGAGCTGGGATTGCACAAGAGACTGGTGTCAGCATGGATGGGTATCAAGTGCAGTTTTGCCATGGCAAGGACTATTGAAGTGGAGGATGAAAGTTAGGCACCAGTATTGGTTTCAGTAAGTAAAATTAGCTGTTTTACTGAAGGCTCAAACATCCCTAGAAATGAAAAAGAGCAAGATGAATTGGGAAGGCTCAGCTGTTCCGAGGGACCTGAACATCAGGATATCTGAAGCTTAGCTCTTTGCAGATGTCACGGCCCTAGGACATTTTACACTGCCTTGCCATCATAATAAAACATAACCCTTGGATACCCTTGCTTTATTTATTCTTGCAGAGAGGGAGCTCCACAAAGTCTTTGAGCTCAATTGACCTTATTTTTCGGCTTGACAGGTATTTAGAGAAGACAATCCGCTCAGCCGTGGAGCAGCATCTCTTTGATGTTCATGGCTCAGGCGGCCAGAGTTCAGAGGACTCTGAATCGGGAACATCTTCAGCCTCTTCTAATGTGTCTGCCAGGCAGAGGAGGCGACACCACAAAGAGCAGGAGGAAGCCCGGAGAAACAGAGACATGTATGAGCCTGATTTCTTTGTTTTGGAGAGTGTATTTGATTAAGTGTACCCTAGTTACATCCTCTGATCAAGGCAATGCTTAGTTCTGTTTTGAAATACTCTGGCCCTTGACTTGAGTTGAAAGTTCAGAGCAGACTGAATGCCTGTGCAGAGCATCAGTTAGAGCTGAGAAATGTAAGATTTCTTAGAGGTCATGGAGTGGGGTGAAGCATGATAAGAATCTGGGGTTTTTTACACATTGTAGTAGAGTTCTTAATTACTGTATTTGGAATTGTTTAATTATAGTATTTGTTGCTTTAGTGGAAATTCACAAGCAGTTGGCCCTATTGCCTATAACTTTCTTTAGATAAAGACATCGGGTTTCAATACTTTTCTGATTTCCAAAGGTCCTCAGAAATGAGATCAAGCCTCCTTTTTGTACATGGAGGCACAGCTTATGTCTGGATTTATTAAGGAGACTTGGGCATTGGTGCGAAAGTAGAAAAATCTTCCTTTTGAGTAATCAGAATTTAAGAATTTTTATCCACCCTCTTACACAAAGTTTAAACATGATTTAGTGGTTAATTTCATTAACTGTCAAAGAGTAAAAATAGTAGCTATTTTTCCTTTCATACTCCTCTACTTGTGGCATTGTACCACTTTGTGTGGTACAAATGTGTTGCCACCACAGCCTTAGCAAGCACTTGCCCAAGGCCATCTTTGAGCAACTGTAACTACAGACTTTACAAGGCCATGATCTGTATTCAGTACTTACACATAGTCTGGGTTTTACACACCACTACTTATAAAGAATGTGTATTCTTGGCTGTAGTATTGGTTTGCTAGGATTTCAAGTTAGATTCCAAAATAGCATCTAGTCTCTGATGGTTTTCTCCTGGATGCTGATTTCCAAGTCCTATTGGATCTGCACATTCCTATATAAAGCCATTTTTATACAGGTGCATAACCTCATGTTGGTATTACAGCCATGTCATTGCCCAAAAATTTATCAATGCTACTGTTGTAGAAAAATCCCTAGTTACAAAAATCCATTTACATAGTGACTTAAAATATGCTGTGAAGATGGACTGGGAAATTAGCCCTTGCAGGTCACCGAAGTTTCTGGCAGCAGCTCTGAAGTAGTTTTTCTTGTTTAGTAGCCCTGCTGACAGGCTTCTCAGGTAAGTAGGTCAGAGACTGGCTAGTGTACGTGTTTGGAAGCATATAGTACTGCGGGGCTTTTTTTCAACACTGCATTATAGAGCTACCTTTACACATGGTTGACGCAGTTGTTTAGGTTCAACCGGAGCCAAGGACTTAAAGCACATCGGAAGTTTTGAATGCTGGCTAGGATTCAAATTGTTTTTCCTGGTTCCCTTAGGTCAGATTGCTGGAACTCCTTTCCATGAATTATCAAAATTGGGAATCCCTTTCAAAATGTCTTTCAGTTGTCACTGCTGTTTTAATTGTCAGTGATTTCATCTCGTTTCCTTGTGATGGATCACAAGAGGATTTGTAATGTCACAAGGTGGGACTTCAGACAGGAAAAGTGTTCATCACAAAAACACATAGGCTTTGCAGGCTACATGATCTGCAGGCTGTGTATATGTAATCAGTCTGCTCATGAGGTTGTAAAAGCTTCCACAAAGGCAAATATTTTATCTTAGAAGTTTAATCATAGATTTATAATACTTTTTTGTATTTCCCTTCCACCAACAAAACCTAGAGATTCATGATCTAGAAAATTGCTGAAACTTCCTGGTTTTCTTTGTCATGCTGGCACCATCCAGGTACTACAGAGTAACTGGCTTCTTGTCACACCAGTACAAATCTAGATAAGTTCTCTTGATGTTTGTGAAAGCAGGCTTTGGAGTTGCACAGCATTGTACAAGGCAGCCACACATACAACAGTTAGCAAACATCCCAGTTTCAATGTCAAGTGTAAGCAGCCTGCCTTTAGCCTCTGGCAAGGTAGGATGATAAAGAATGAGATGCACTGTGTTTCCCCTGTTGCCCTAACATGTTATGTATGTGTGTTCATTATTGTACAAAGTAAAGAGAAGACTACTAAACAGACCCTGAAGAGAAACTGCATGCTGAAGGACCCAGCAGGCTAATTGTGCAGAGCAAGATAAGCCACATGCCAAGCTTCTGGAAAACATGCACAAACCCTGCTAGTCCAAAGAGTCTCAGCTAGTGCATCACGTGGTGACTTAAGGCTATCTGTCCCACTTCCAACATAGCAGAACAGTCCTCTGTCATAGCAGTTGTGTTGCTGTTGATGAAAGAGATGCATTCCCTTTTCTGTTCTACATAATTCCTAAATAGGAATCGAGCATTTAGCCAAAGCACCACTATCCTGCTCTTACATTTAACAATATGAGTAAGGAGGTCGATTATGCGGTGTCATGCACCAAAGGAGATCCGTGGACCACAGCTGTGAATCACTTTTCTAAATTGAAAGCACGTGTCTCAAAGAAAAATATACTAAATATTCCCTATAAAAATACCACAGACAGCCAGGAACTACTCCAGCTCAATATGATTCTCTGTGTTGACTTTAGTGGGAAGTGAATCAAGTCCCAAACATTGATCCTCATAGTTTCTCACCTGAGGTGTACACACATGGCTTTCACTCCTCAGTGGAATTTAGCATTGCACCCTGTGTGTTGTTTGATGCAGTAGGAAGAACCAGAGATACTGGTTTCATAGGGCGTAGGTGATGTTGCTGGTACTGCACCAGTCAGCATAATGTATTTATTGCTACCATAAATGTAGCGGGAGAGTGTTTTAAACAAGCTCTTTTTGTAATGTCCCTTTTCTTTTTTAGGGAAGTCGTCAACAAAGAAAACATCCCTTCTGGATTCAGCAGTCTTGAAGACTGTATTCTAGCTGCTCAAGAAGTAGAAAAATTACAAGACAACGGCTCTGGATATCTTAGTGAAAGGAATAAACCAAAACGGCAGAAATCCAGCACCAAGCTCTCGGAACTTAATGACAACCAGGACAGTCCTGTGGTAAGCCAACATGCTGCACTGTTTGACACCTAGGGCTAGAATAGGAAAATGTCTTTTTAATTTCTCTGCACATCTGGTTCCCTTGAGTAGCCATTTTTGCCTGCAGTACAAGCATAAGCAGCTATTTTGTACTATGGGGAGCACCGGATCCTGCACTTAAAACCTTTGTGATGAGGCAGCTGAGAAGCTGTATTTCTACGGTGATCCTCTTGCTCCATCTATAGTAATTTTCTCTTTCCACAACTTTTTGCTTTATAATTCTGAATTCAATGAAGCATGTTTGAAAAGAGAAAAAGGCAGTAAGTCTTTCTTCTTGTCTTTCAAAAGTCTTGCAAGGGGGTTGAAACTTCAGACACAGTTTCATATGTTTAGGTCAAGTTTATTTTTATATTTCTGCTAAGTTTTGAAACTGTAGATGGCAAGTGACTGCTTGATAATGAGATAACAAAGGTGTTTTATGCCTATTCCCGAAAGTCTCTGTATTACTGCAATTTGCAAAACACTTTAGAGTGTTGATCCACAAGGTGGTTGATCTCTCTAGCTAGCTTTGATGGAGGAGGTAAATGACACAGATATCCTTAAAGTCTGGAATGCTGTAGAATTTGCCCAGCATATTCTTGTACGACCTTCACAGTAGAAGATAGTTTGCCAACTTTTACATGCTGTACAATAAAACTGAAATAAGCTTTCCTCTCAACCAAATCAGACACAGATTATAGCATCAGCAGTTGAGAAACTGTACTGTGCTTCAATGCAGGTCTACTTACAGTGGCGAAAGTGCTATGCATCCCTATGCATGGCGCCACAGCCAGTAACAGTGAAAGCTGTGTGAAAAGACTGTCTTTCTAAGCTATAGGGTGTTTCCTTCAGTTGTACTTGATTAAGTTTTAGAGACTGCTGTGAGTTCTTCTTAATACGATATTGTGTTGGGACTCATTTTGTGTAGTTCACAAAATTTGTTGATCTAGTACTCCTACCCTCTGCAGGGGTTCTAGAGGGAGGCTGATTTGGCTTCCTTTGTGATAAAAAGAATGCGAGATGCTAAAAATTGTAGGCTGTGCTTAGATTTAGTGCTCAGTATCAGTAACCTTCTCATGTGATATTTCATGAAAGCACAGTGAGATAGACACACTGAATCTGTGTCTTTGCTTACAGCAGTGGACTTTAAGACAGGTAATGGTCAAGTGCATACACTCTTCTGCACCACTTCTCTGTACTTGCGGAATGTGAAGCAGTTTAAATGTAAATGAGAGTTTGACTTGGGATTTGAGAAAGACTGACAGAAGTGTCCACTTTTGTTGTGGACCTGAGAAACAATCATAAAGTCCTAAAACATGCCCAGGAGAAATGTCCTCAAACCTACCTGTGTCCAGTGGACTTTGCCCTTCATTGAGGTGCAGAGGCTGAAACAAACATAAAATAGACTAACCCAGCACAAAAAAGCACTTTGACCAACATGGCCATCAGTGTGCTTCTTGCTTTCTCTGCTACAGAAAGTATCATAGTGGGATTGTCAACTAGGATTATTGTTATGAAAAAGCTTGCAGAGAGCATGATGCTATATATTTTGAAGAGTAAAGGCTGCTTTTTACATTTTCGTAAATGTTCTCATATCATGCTTGCATTTCAGAAGCTGCCAGCAGGATGTGTGATGGCTTAGCTTTCTTTTGGCTACATCTTTAAACGTCAAATAATGACACAAATTAGACTACCTACTTGGAGTATCAAAGGACATAACCTGCACCTTAGCATTTGCTAATAGGCCTTCATCCTGTAAACATGTTTGTGATGTATCTTCTTAAACACCTTTTTCTAAACCTTCCCACTTTTCAAAGCCTGAAAGAGTGTGTAAGGACAGTGTATGGAAGCTTTCCTCTTAGCTGTCTAATTGCATCTGACTCACAAGCCTAAGTCGGAGGTGGAAAAACTGTCAGTTCCACAAACCAACCACAAAGCATTAAAAGCTTGTAAATGCATTACAGAAACACGGTAACCAAGTACCAGCAGGATTTGAAGAATCACACTAAGCGATGCTGGAATGACTGGGCTGTGTCATCTTATGGGGCTGGAGGTGTAGCAAGTGAGAGGGTGTTGTGACTGCCTCAGGAAGTCTGTGCACGCAGTTCCCAAGGCTGGGGCAAGAACCACATTCCATTCTACTGTCTGACTTGCTCCTATTTAAGAGGAACTTTCTCAAAAAAAAAACCAGGGTAGAAAACCTCCTGAACATGTGTCCAAAATGGCAACATGTCTTGTCTTCACAGTGCTCTCTCAAGATCTTAGAGAACAGCAACGTTAAAGTTCCTAATGGTAGCCAAAGCAAATTTCAGAGCAAGTTGTCATAACCAGTTGAATTTCTTGCCCTGCATTCATATTTTAGCGCAAATTATCATTAGCTCTGTGCATATGGCAGTCTCTTGCATTGTTCTGCCCATTTAAGAGGAAACTAGGGAAGGGTTTGGCTTAGAAGGGAAATTTTTTCTAAGATAAGCATAAGGAGTTCTGTTGGAATGATGCTGCAGGTGTTGGTACCTGCTCTTTCAGGACTTGTACATACCACAGAATCACTCTCAAGCTCAGCCTATCTGTCAGTCTTGCAAATATGGGAACTGGCAGGGTACTGTGCAGCATAATTCTGTCAAACATTTTGAGGTTGTCTGATGAAAGAGGTAAAGCAGTGAGCAGCTGTTATTTTTTGACAGGTTGTGGGCAATAGAATGTGGAGTTTGTTTTGTTATAAATGTGCAGCAGGCAAGAGTCTGCTTGTTGTTTTGTTTCTGGAAGTCCTGATGGATGCTTCTATATTTGATCTGTTTACTGGCCTGCAGCTTGAATCTGTTTCTCTTATGTATCTTACTGCTTTAACATTTACTGCATTACAGAATATGGAAAGCTTTAGTTCCTCCAGGCCTCTAGACAGAACAGGACCTGATGACATGGAAATTTTATCTGAAGAAAGGTGATTTTTTTTTTTTAAATATCTATATGTTTTATTTTCCCTGTGTTTTTAGTACAGCCTAAGAGATCTTCCACCACAGACTATGAGCATGTCAATTATGCTGCAGAACAGCATTACTCACCATGTTAGTAGAATGGTATGGAGACACTATATATGTTGTGTTGGCTCTGCCCAGTAGCATATGCCACCAAGGTTATTCTCCCAGCCTGTTAAGAGCAGCACTGCAGATGTTGATGGTGCAGACTTGAAAAGTGGTCAGCTGTGAACCACTTGAACCAGCATGCTCCACACAGAGGACTGCAGGGCCTGTTTCACCCAGGTTCTTGGTTGGGAATCCAGCTCTTTGTGCTTCCCTCTTCTACAAGAGCTGTAACAGCCCCACTATGCTTGCCTGAGGTGTAATTCCCTCCAGTTATGTTTGTGGGGAGATCTGTATTGATTTGGATTAAGAGCACTGGAATTAAATTACATATTTTTCATATATAGCTCCTGAGAGGAAGCAAAAAATGCGTAGTTTATCAGCCTGAAGTGCTGTAGCCCAGAGTGTCCCTTCATTTTCTGAATGAATTAATATGTGTGCAGCAGTAGCAAGAATCTAAAAACTTGTATGTGTAGAAATCCTGCTTGGTTTTGTTACAAGGCAAGTCTGGTTTTGTATTTGTAATATGTTGGTTTGTTTTTGTTTTTTGTAGCAAAGAAAGTGAAAACAATGAGGTTTTTTTCAGGCACTCTCAGGTTGGTATTTTTTGGGTTTTATGTTTCAGTTTTGTGGTCTCTAAATGGGCTTTTTATTGAGTAGAAACAAACAGTGAGGCATATAGTTCTGTGCAATTTTGTTTCTCCTAGAGAAATTGTGTTAGCATTTGCCTTTTCCTTCCTTCTGCTTTTATTTACATAATTCAGGGACTATCTCGATCACTGAGGAGTCCAAAAGCATCTGCTTCACTCCCTTCAAACCCTCCTTGCCAAAAAGGGAAGTGTCACTGAAGTTAGCACTTTGGTTTAAATAACACAAAGTTCCCTTACTAATCATTGCAAACAGGGTGTGTGACTGATTATCTCCCAGGGTAGTTAAGATTAGCTTGTCTCTCTTGATTTCTCTAAATTCCGTTGGCCTTTTGTTTATGATTTCCCAATGCAGCCTGTTACCTTTGAACACAGGTATCTATGATTCATTTGTCTTAGAAAACTGGATAATCTCCTGCTACTCTCCTATGGTTGGTGGTTGGGATGGATGTCAGGAAAGGAGACATGACACTGCGGGTGACAGTTTTTTCCCTAACTTTCAATTTCAGTTCAACAACCACCTCCTGCCTTTACTTTGTGGTGTTTTTCATCTAGCTGTTCAGCAAAGCAAAGATTTAGGTTGGTTTAGGTGAACACCTTTCCAGTCACTGGTTCCTGTAGGTTTGGTTGAGATAATTCTAGACAGCCAAGCATTTATAACACTAGGGAGAGTTATCTGAGACACCTCTGCCTTAGTTGTGCACCCATTTTAGAGGAGTGCAGTAGAACAGCTGTGGACAATGCCTGTTTTCTCTGGCCATCTAGAGTTAGCTGAGGGCTGACAGTATTCTTAAACTAGCCTTCTCTTGTGGTTTTTTTTTTTTTTTTTTTTTTTTTTTTTTTATAAATAAACACCACTATGCAGTTTTTGCCTTGAAAGGCTTTATTTCTAATAGGTATTATTTCCATCTAGCAAGAAAGGTAAAAGATTACTTGCTACCAGCTGAGCTCTGACCAGCTGTGTTGTAGCTGCGGAAGTTCATGGGACACTGAAACGTGTAGCCTGTGCAAGAGGTGTTCAGTGCTTCCTTTGATCACTGCTCTGACTGGGCTTAGATGAATCTCCTATTGTGCTCCCACAGGGTTAGTAATCCCCAGTGATCCAGCGCTTGCTTGTAAGCTGTTGTGTTTTCCAGAGCGTGGATTTTGCAACACCTTGTCCCTCACGTACTGGCTTTTGTGTGGAGAAGGTGCTGTCACTGCCATGCCACACAATACTCCCATTAAGCATCTAAATTAGTCTGGGAGAGGTATATTTGAATATGAAATCATTGTCTTAAAGTAAACTTCTTAGCAAGAGTTTTAAAATTTACAATTTAAATTGCAGGAGATGATGTAGCCTTGACCAGAGGTTGTATTATGTAGGAATTACAAGATCAAGAAAATGTTACATTCCTTGGCCCTTATAAGCTTTTTGCTTAGGGCAGCTTAAAGACATACCTTTATTAACAACTCATTCAGGATGAGGAAGGGACAGGGACTTTCTTACTGTCTTTCTCACCCTGTCTCCAGTCTGAAGATATTAGGAAAGGTATTTTGAATTTGTCATAGTTACTGGTTGTGTGGTCTTGGGTCTCAATGAGGCAGTGAAAAAACCTCTAAACACGTCCTGAATTAATTTTCAGTGCTTCTGTAGCCTTCATAATCTGACCTTGGAATAGCTAAGCTCCAGGATATAGACTGTGATTTGCAAAACACAGGTTTCTGGTACCCAGGTTTTGATAAGGGAAGGATGTTTAAGCAACAAATGTAGAGGGGGATTGGCATGACTCAGGCGGAAGAGAGCAGAGTGGCTGCGTTCTTGCGTCAGATTGTATTACAAAAGGCGCTTAAGGAGGCTTCCTTGGATGATGATCAGACGTGGGGGAAGCAAGCCTTTTAAATAAAATTGGTTTGAATCCGCATGTAATTGAGCAGAGCACAACTTCCTGATCAGAATTCAAAGATCCCTCTGTTGTCATTTATTCCTAGCTGCTTGAGCTACTCTTTATGCTGAATTTCCTTTGGAGCAGGGAGAATATCCCCAGGTTACTTAGATCTGTAATTTTACTGATACCTGCAAAGCATGGGGGCAGAAGCAGCTTCTAAAAAGCAGAACTCAAGTGCCTAGTTTGAAGTTGGGTGTTTTTTTTGGTTGGATGGGTTTATTTTTTGTGGCTATTTATGTAATATCCACAGTGCACTGTGACTGTCAGCTGCCACTGAGATCATCATCTTCTGTTCCTTTAGTTTGTAAGAAACTGGGGGGCATCCACAGCTAAAGCACAGTAGTTCCCCATACTGGATTTTTGGCCAGGAGGTTGGTGATTAGTGGCATCAGGAAAACAAATAGGAAAATAAGCAGAGGGAATACTGAATTATCTACTGCTCTATGGGTTTGGAGCGTTAATGCAAAAGAAGGTTAAACATCTGCTTTCTTGAGTCTCCTGGGTTTGTATCACCATTGTTTTTCAGAACGCCTGATGATTTATTCATTGAATTAGGAACTACATCAGTGAGCAAGGAAGGGAGAGTAACTGACTGCGGGCACAGCACAGGCCTGTTTTTAAACAGCTTTTAAGTATTTCCAAGAACTGGAGTGGCTTTAGAAGGAAGACATAGATACGATCTTTCTAATATATCTGTAATGAAAATGTTTACCCATCTGGGAAGTGCTGGGAAGTGCCTTTATATCTGCTCCAGATGTCATTTAGGAACTTTAATAAGTCCGGAGATTGTACACACCTCATGGAAAGGCATTTATCTGTAATTAGCATCAGTGGTGATGATGAGATGGTATTTTCAGGTTGCTTCCTTTGAAATTGTTAAAGTGTAGATAGGTTCTTCTCTTCACACTTCTTGATGTAATTAAAAATAGCCCCTGGTTTGAAAGTTATTGCTTTATGGCTTTCAGCTTTAAAATACTGTGCTGGCAATTTAAATGCAGTTTATCAGCTGGTACAGTTTGTTCAGTAAACGTAGAAGTCTTCCTGTTTCTGGCCACTGACCAGTCTCTCTGTAATGTATGCTGACTGTTCAGATCCTGGCAAGAAATTTGTTGCTAGTTCTTAAAGATATATTTAAGTCCTCCCAACCTGGAAGCAGCTTAAAAGATATTGAATGGTGAATTAGCATTTTTCCGCATAAAGCTCTCACAATAAACACATTTGTAATCAGATTTAGTGTCAAGCTGTACTAGTTATTAGTGTTTGGCAAACTGTCATCTAGTGTTTCCTTTTGTTAGAATGTTTCAAAGAGGTGATTTACTGAAATGAAAAGGAAATACATACTTCATACAAATACAGTGCATAACACTCTGTAAAGAGTGTTTATCACCCATGTTTTTAGAACTATAGAACAGCCCAGGTTGGAAGGGGACTCAAAAGATCACCTGGTCCAGCCTTTCATGGGAAAGGGAGATGAGATTACCCAGCTCTCTGTCCAGTTGCAGGGATTGATGGGATTGAATCCAGATAAAAACATTTGTTTGTATGCTTTGTCTGCTGGGCAGTTTTTTTCTTCTCCCTACATGAAGCTTACTTGTTTTTCTCTGCTCAAAGGGAAAAAAACCAAATACCAAAACAACCCAAACACACACATTGTTAGCTTTATGCAGATGTAAAAAATTAAGTGTGCCTTAGTGGCATGTATTAAGGCTATTGATTTAGTATGGTTTGCCCATGCTTCTGGATTCACAAGTAAAAACTATCCAAATGTACCAGTTATTTTCTTTAGGCCCGTTTTCTTCACACATCAGCATATGCAGGTTGCTAATTAATCAAAATACCTGCAGGGGGCATATCTGCATGTTGTCTACCTGCTAGACTATATTTGAGAGAATTATGCCTAAGCTTTTCTTAACAAGATCAAATAGTTTATGTAGTAATGTAATGCCGTCTATTCGGATAGCTCTGTGTTTGTTGGTAGGTTTATACATAACACACTGTATGTTTATGTACGTGCTTTACACTTCCTTTTCCCTACTGCCCTCTATGAGGCATTACAGCTGATTAGTTCTAGAGTGACAAAACTGCTCGTGTCATCAAGCACTATTACAGACACGCGCACTGTGTATCTGATTGTGGGAACGGCAGTGATTTCTGCATAAATGCACACAACATGTGGTATGTGCAGGGGTAATAGTGGTGAAATAAACAGCAGTTACTTCCAGGTAGTGCTAAATGATGAATCATTTACTTGACGGCATTCTGCCTTTTTTTTTTTTTTTTTTTTTTCCCTTCTAAGTCATTGGATGCTTGTGTGAATTTTTTGGCTTTTTCCCAGAGTCCACACTGCTTCCAGCCGAGATGCCAAACCCTACTGCCATTTGGATTTGCGCAACACTGCTTTAATACCCAGAGCTCCTCCATAAATAGTTCGGCTCTCCCCACGCCCAGCTAGAAAACAACCACAGGAAATTGGGGAATGTGCAGCCAGCACAGCTTAGCTGGCACTAATTGATCTGAGCCAGCAAAGCCTGCATGAGAGCATTCATGTACGTAGCCTGCGCTGCTTGCTGTCTGCGGCTGCTACCTCAGGAGCTCCAGTGCCTGCTTTTTAGAAGACACCATATTGCTACAGCCTTACAACAGCAGCAGCATTTTTGTTGTTGCTCCAAGGAGTTGTGCTCCTATAGGAAGTGTACTCAGCCTGTCCCATCCCCCGTTTCCATCTTCCCCCCCCGCCCCCCGCTTTTCTCCCTCCCTTTTCATCGCAATCGATTATTACTGGAAGCTTTTTCATCTGCATGCAGTTGTCAGGGCAGGCAGTCGCAGGAACTTGCAGTGGCTTTCTAAAGAAGGAAAAATTGAAGGAAGGCAGATGGAAGGATGTTTTTACCAGTGTGAGTGAACAGTTAGTACATAGGGGTCACCGAGCAGGGGATTTGAATTTGAGCTGGAAACATCAGGGTCTGTTTGTTTAGATCTTTTTAGCTAAAGGCATGAGCTTGCTGCTGCTGTGACTGGAGGGTTTTTTTTTCCTCCTCTGCCTCCTGAAACATTTTTTCTTTCTCATTTTGTGGGTGTATGGGAATATAGCTGACTTCAAGTATGAAGATTCAAGAGCATCCAGGCATTCCTGAAAACAAGTTGCAAAGAAATCAAGATGCTGATGAACAAGAAAACAGCTTTGTGTCAGAAGTGCCTCAGCTGGATTTGACAGCGCTGTGTGATGACAGCTGGGAAGGTAGGATTGTGTGATGGCTGGTTGTATGAGTGAAATGAGAGAAAGAGTGGGGCAAACTGAGTGGGGTGGGTATATAATGTTATTGCGTTCCCTTGTCAAAAATAACAGGAAGGCAGTTTTGTCTGAATATGGAACTGAAAGTTTGGTGAAACTGGAAGCAAAATACTTGATCAGTACTAATTCTGTTGCCACTTATAGGAAGAAAATTAATTGTTTTATTCTTGAAGTTAATTTCATATGCTATTTAGTACTGTTAAGTCCCTGAGTGTTTCAGGATAGCTTATTTCTTGGCAGCTGGTTACTCAAGTATTAAGCTAGACTGCCCTACACTTCAAAGAAACTCTGTATTTCCCAGTCCAGAAAGAACTTCCTTCTTTCTCCCTTTTCTTCCACTTCAGTCAAGGTTTGGAAGTAATGTTTTGGACCTGAAAAGCACAACTGGAAGAAAGGACTGTCTGTCTGCTACTGTGACTTTTGATGGCTCTTGCAAACAACAACTTCTATGTATGCTGTGAAAAATATCTGATCCCCAGCTCAAACAGCAGTGTTAAATTGCATGTGGTTTAAGTTATTTCAATACTGTTTCTTAGCTCTCATCTCCAGACTGCATGCTTGGTTGGCTGTTTGCACTGACTTGAGAGTGGGAAATCTGGGGAAATTCTGTGGGTGCCATGAGCCTCAATTTAATTTTAAATTGAGATGACTTTAAGGTGTCCAGCACTTCCAGGATCAAGCCATTTTCTGATTACTGTGTATGTGTACAAGCAAGAATTCTTCTGTTAGTTTGTGCTTTAGGAGTGAAAGAGAAGGGCTTTGACAGGGAAGAAACAGGGAAATGCAAGTATGGTATTTCAATAAAGCAAGGGAAGGAAAATGTGTAACTAATTTACTGCTCTAAAAAAAACAATCTCTGAGGCACACTGAGAGGTTATGTCCTCTGCTTCTGCCTCCACAGCATTTATGACCTAGTGTATTTTACCTTTCCCTCTAGGGGGGGAGTAGTTGTGATGCTTTGGGCATGAATGAGTAAAGCAAACCCACAGCCATGGCTGCCTTTGGTTCAGCCAGGCAACTAGTCATCATGGACAGGAGAGAATTTCTTCACTTGCTTGCTTGGCAGGGATTCCCTGGGTGGTATCACTAAACATGCAGCATGGCTGATCAGAGGGCCATGAAAGGGCTCCCAGGAGGCCTTGGAAGCCTTATGTGTTTGCTCAAGTGGTAATTAGCATTGGCCTACAGGGTCTCAAACCAGCGTAAGCATGTCTGTGTTCTCAGAGGTGATGTGTGGCTTCAGCTGTCATGTGAACCTTTGGAAATAATGACTTTTTTTCTTCCTGAGTTACTAATGGGAGTCATATGAATGCATGAAGGGGAGTACACAGCTCCTTTCTGTCTGCCACAGGCTTTCTTATCATATGAAATAAGTTGTACTTCTTTGTAGGCATGCTATTATGTTTGGGTTCTAGCTTTCCTGCACTGTAAGTATGACACAGGATTATGAGCATGTGTGACTGTGCTTGAAGAGTGCTGCTGTCTGATTCTTCCTTCCTCTGGTCTGTTCACATATATTTTGCAAGAGGGGGGAGGTGGGCAGTTGCAAAAGTATCAGCTGTCTAGGGTGAGAGAGATGTCTTCTAAAATACATGCCTTCCAAAATCACCATTTTGTTGGTGCAGATCAAAGAGCAGCAAAATGGTGCCTTGTGTGTCTCAGCAAGGAGAGTCTGAGTCTTTCTATGTATGTGAAATCAATCTTGCAGCTGCCAGGGAGGGGAAGATCTTAATGTAAACTCTCAGACTGCTTCTGCAGGTAATGGCAGAGTCTGTCATTGAGACTAGCTTTACAAAGCAGGATTGTACAACCCATCCACAGCTCTAGCAACCAGGTCATCCTCCCTTCCACCGCCAGCCAGCCTGCATCACTCAAACCTTCACACAGTTCTTCAGCATCCATGCTGCAGCTCTGGTTGCATTCCCAGTGAAAAGGGAAAGGACTGTGACTCCAAATGCAGTAACATTTGGAAGCACAGATTGAGTTGGTTCTTGCTTTGATCTAGAAAATTTGGTAGGCCCATCTCTCAGGAAGCTATCCGTTCATCCAGCACATAACTGAGCTGACTTTTGGGGGCAGAATCCTCTGTATCATACTGAGGGGGATACAGAGCATCTAGTGATCAGGGCAACTAACTGCAAGTGCCTTGTGAGAAGAGTGACAGGTTGAGGAGCTACCTTCAGCTGTACCTATCACTGTCTCCAGTTGTATGTAAAAAGCCTTGAAGAACGGGCAGAAAATTATACAAGACTACCTTGTCTATTAATTAGCATTTGTTTGTCACTCAGGCAGGGTCTCCACTGTGTTAAGACCAGAGCTGCCTCAAAAGTCCTTGTTCAGAGGCAAAGATAACTGCTGTCAGGTGAGTTGGGAGGGTCCCCCCTAGAAGTAACTTTTACTGGATTCTTTTCCTTTTTTTTTTTTCCTAAGGTTCACCACATAGTCAAGTCTGTACACAAGAGGAGAAATTTGCTGTACTTCTTCAGGATATGTTCCCTTTATGTAAAGCTGAGCAGAGAGAGGACAGAGAAATTGGCCTTTTGCTTCATCCAGTGCATAGGCTTAACGCTATACGATGTGCCCACCTTCTGCATCTGCCTTGCATGCTACATATAGAAGCGCATGTGTAGTAGTCATCAGGCTATTGATGTAGTGTGTTCAGGGCATGAGCAGTGCCCCAGCCAAATTCAAGTGCTGAATGCTTAGCCTGGATGCATTTCCCATAGCACAGGAGGAGTATTTTACTAGTGTGCATTTCACAGGTGCAAATCAAGTAGTTTTATTCTCGGGCTGGGTGTGAACTGAGCTGTTGGTGTGAGCTGGGGTGTCTGACTGCTAGGCTTGCCTGCTGAGTCAGTCAGGGCCAGCTGAGATGCCTTGTGAGCAAGTGCTTTCAGAGGTACTTCCATTGCAAAGGTTTTTAATTGTTGTGGATTATGTTTGAATCGAATGCCGTGAGCAAGGACAGAATGTTCTCTCGCAGACCAGTGCTATTGTGCGGATTTCTTACCAAATGTTTCTAATTCAAGCCCAGAACTTACTATCCTGCCCTCAAGGAAAATCTGGAAGTATGTTGCTCTCCATAACAGCGGCTGGCCCTGTCAGCAACTTGGAGCTCAATAGGCAGTTCAGTAAATAGATGGTATGTGTGTGATGGCTGCCTACATCGGCTGATTACTGACACTTTCCAAGACGTTCCATAGATGAAACTCCAAGCAGAGTTTGCAGTAATAAACGCTTATGAAACGATCAGCAGACACTTTTTCTGCAAACTGCTAAGCTTAAAGAAAAAATAAATAATAAAAGTAGAAGTTTTAAACACAATTTGAGTTCTCAGTATTGAGAACTCAAGTGTTGCAGCACTGAGGCCCTGAGGGTGAAGCTGATCTACAAATAGTTTCTGCACTGGCTTAATTGATGCTTTCCCATTTAAAATAAATAAATAGATAAATAAAATCCAAACAGTCTAGCAACAGAGAAGCTGGATTTAGTTTTCTTTTTTTTCAACACAGTGGACTTAGGTGCATTAGTGTATTTGTGTGCAATGCTCTTGGGTAGGAAATGAAAAGGTGATGAAACACAATGCATTTTTATTACCATGTGTAGAAAAGAATAATTGCATTGTTTACTGATTTTATTTTATAGCATTGATATTTTTAAAATGTAGTTTTTCATTATTATGACATTATGATATAAGCAAAATAGAAAGTTGGCTTGCTTTGGTCATCTGAGGGATGTGTCATCTCACTAACTGAAAAGGCATGGTGGCACTTTATTTGGGCCATTCTTTTTGATCTACACAAATAGGAAGAATACCTGCTGATGTATTCAAACAAGGATGTTTTCAAACAGTTATTTATAAAATGAATAAAATAGGTGGTTACTGTGCTAATGAATGTTTGGAGTTTTAAATTGCTTTATTCACAGCATTGTGAGAGGCCTTTAAGAAGGGTCTTTTGATTGGGATTTATAACCAGGACCTCAGGTGTTATAATTAGTTTAGACTTTTTAATCCCTCCAGACCTGCTTTGTTTTACAGCAGCTAAGATTTGACCTCCTTTGTTTGTCAGATGGGTATATGTAAAAGCAGTGTTAGCAGCATGTATCAGCTGTGTGGCTGCAGAGAGGGAACCAGGAGATGCCTGCAGCATTTTGCCAGCTGGTCCTCAGGTAGGATATGTGTGTGGGCACCATTCTGTTGGTTCTGCAGCCCCCAGTAACCCTGTGGCAAATATACAATGTAACAATAAAAAAGTCAGGTTTTGTCAGCCAGATGGCTTGGAGCTCATCAATTATACACCAGTTTCATGCAATTTTTCTTGCATGATGCAGTATTATTAATATCTCCAGCCCCTCTATGCAGCAGGTTGGCAGAGAGGTTGTATTGCCACAGGCATATATGTGCCTACAGAGTTCTGCAGAGCAACACCTGGCAGATGGCTGACAGCTTTGTTGAAAGATTAGCTGGTTGTGGGATTTTGAGAGGGAGTGCAGCACTTCTGAAGAGCTGCAGGCTCAATACCAGCACATTTGTCTTCTATGCCAACTTAGAAAAGGAGTACCTAAAAGAATTGCGTTAAGAATCAGACCGAGAAATAGAACATTTTTTCACCCTTTCTGTGCACTAGTAGAGCCATGGTATTTCTAAATTATTTATCTTTCTTGGAAGGTTGTCATAATAGAAATGGGAGGGAGGGAAAAGTGCATGGAAAGAATGTGAAGATTATTAGAAAACTGAGAGTTTTCTCTGAGCAAGAGAGATCTGTTCAAGACAAGACGACAGAAGGGTAACTGCTCTGTCAAGTCAATATCAGAAAAAGGTGTAACACTTGCATTCTTTACTGAGAATTTATTCTTCAATTAACAGAAAAGATAAAGGGTAACAGCATTAATCTTGGTAGCAGATACTTTAAACTTGAACCATTAAGTCCAGGAATTTAGCAGCCTTCAGAAAAGGCTCAACACTTTGATGCCATCTTGGATGAATTAATAACAGAAGATATTATGCATTAACAGAAGATATTATGTATTCTGTTAAACAGGAAACGATTGACTGTGCACTGTCAGAAAAACTGTTATCTTACCCTTAGCAGGTTCCTGTATATTTGTGCAGTCCATCAATTCCAGTGCTCCTAGCTGAAGCACTTGGCACTTGGCCAGCATGAGAGAGAAGGCAGTTGGACTACAGCTCTGGTCCACTTCCTGATCTAATGTAGATAAAATCTGTAATTCTACATACCTAAATATGTTCCTTAACTTAATTGCTGTGTTATTTTGGGGGGAAATATCCACTTTGTATGCAGGTGGTATTTTTCTTCTAAATATTCACAGTTAGCAAGGGAAGGAAGTTATCCATGGAGTTGGGCCTTCCAGGAGCAAGGATTAATACCAGCTGATTTTGTATAGCAGCCATTTCTTCTCTTAAGTCTCAAATTAGTTCTTTTTTTCTTTGGGGACTTTTTTCCTTCTCCTTTTTAACATTTTCTCCTTTGGAATGTGAATTTCTATTTTGAGGCAGTATTTTGAAATCAATAAAGTAAAAAGTACACATACTTCAGTCTCCATTAGCTTGCATGAAGTGCTTTGTTTTCTTTGAGGGTTTGATCAGAGGCTCTTTGAGCCACCACAGTTCCCTGAATGTTGCATGCTATCTGGTATATAAATCCACCTTGGGACAAAGTCACATGCATCGTGCATGATTAATAGTGGCTTTGTTAGCTGGTGTAGAAGCTTAATTTAGCTACTACTAAATATGCTCCTGATTTCTGCTAAGTTTATTCCATTTATGTAAATTCCGTGGAGATGTGATTTAACAGTTTCCAAGAGCAAATTTTGTTTGGGAGTAAGAGTGTATTCCAAAAACTGGAAATGAGAGATTTCTGCAATAACTGTATGCTTCACTTAACCTCGTTCCTGCTATTCAAATGTATCAAATTTGTTCCTATTGTGTTATTAGCCTTTATTTTACTACAAGAGATCTTGTGAGGGCCTTCCTGAAATCATGAGCAATTCAGGGAAGCATGCGACACCAAAGTGTCGCAGTTTGGCTGCAGGGTTTGCCCTTCATTTCACCTTCCTTCTTATCAGATTCCTTGAGGAAAACATTTCAGGTATTAGGAACTGACAAGGTTGAACACAGATTAGACAGAACTCATGTTTCAGAAATTATCTGCGAAAAGTGCAGGCTGCATAAGCTTTTCAATCTGTGATAAAACAGCTGACAGGCACTTGGGACTTGCACACCTCATCAGAGTAGCCTCGCAAGCCAGGCTTGTATATGCTTCACTTATCACAACACCTGCGAGAGGTTCTTATAAAAAAACCTCCAGCCATCCCTTTCAGAGCAACTTAGCAGTTTGCATGCAGCACCAACCTCTAATCAGAGGCATGCCATTTATATTCTTGTACTAAAGAACAAGAGAAGAGGAGAGCATTGTTTGATGCTATGTACAGGTGAAATACCACTGCACTTGTCATTACTGAATTGTGGATGATCTTGTACTGTCCAAGTGATGCATGGGAGGGAATATTAAGCAGCATAGAGGTTCATACAATCCATTCTGAGCTATGAAAATGTTAACCTTATTCAGAAAAAGGAAATGGTGCTTTTTATTCAAAAATTGATAACTTCAAAAAACCCTTCATGAAAGAAGAACGTCTATTCTTCTGCACTAGGCACTGGAAATAATGAGTCCACAGCTGTGCAACTGGTCTGGGAACTTTCTATAAGTTTTTTGTTTTCTTACTTGACTCTAGAGCTATTTGTTAAGACTTATAAGTTCAAAGCCTGGCTCTTAAACTGTCTAATCCTGTGGTGCTAAGTAGGAGCATGCAGATCAGCTTAGTAAACTATCTGCACACAAAACGTTAGACTCCTTATGGCATCCAGAGGGAGTGATCACAAGATTGAGGCGATTGCTTTCTGTGGGCTCCGTTATGCTAATCAGCACTGCTAAGTTGGGTTTCTCTTTCTCTCCCACTCCCCCATCTCTCTGTAGAACATTGCTTTTGCTTCCAGCTCTTTGGATCACCATACTGTTAAGCAGGAGGATTGTACGTGGAAGAGAAAAGGGGGAACTCAGACCATACTGCCATCATTGTTAATTTATGGGCTAGGCACTCTGTGGAACTGGTAGTAATGTGAGACACCTTTTCCTTTACAGACTAGAAGAACCTGTGCTTACTCCTTACCTTTGAATTTCCACCAGCAGATGACAGGGTTGCGTTAGAGTGCTGAAGGCTACAGGGAGACAACTAATACGCTATTCATTTACAGCATTTGTGCCTCCTGAAGCTGAACAAAAATCCTCTTGTAATCCAGTTGTCTCTTTTGTACTGCTGTGTGCCAAGACGTCTTTCTTGTCCATCATAATTTTTTCCTTAAGGGTGCTGTCTGGTGATAGCTTCATTTTCTATCAGTCTGTGGCAATTACTGACAAACTTTTGGGTACAAAAAGTTTTATGTTGCACCTAGGACATTATTTATGTTTACTTAGAGTACCCATTGTAGGCAAGCAATACTTTGCATTGCTTTGCACCCTGGGCAGAGGAAAGTAGTGACCCAGAGAATGCCTGGCAACAAGGAATCGCAGTCCAGCACAAACAGGTCAGGGTTCAATAGAAAAGTTGCCTGGTGTCTGTTGTACATGTAAAACAAAAATGATAAAACCACCTTTTATCTTACTGTTCCCAGAGCCCATCCCTGCTCTTTCCTCGTGGCAACGAGATGGCTTAGACTCAGATGAGGCTCGCCTTTCCCCTCAGGCCGGTCACTTAATTCGCCAGCTTCTGGATGAGGACAGCGATCCTATGCTGTCCCCTCGCTTCTATGCCTACGGACAGAGCCAACAGTACCTGGATGATACAGAAGTGCCTCCTTCCCCTCCCAATTCTCATTCCTTCATGAGGTGGGTCGTGATTTGTCTGCGCTGACTCTGGCACTTAGCTGTAAAGGGTTTGCACAGTTGCATCAAGCAACATCTCTTTGGATTACATGTGCCAGATAGCTATGCTGTGTTGAGTTCTTGTTGCTACAGATGGGAAACATGCTTTTTCAAAAGTTCTTGGTAAACTGCTTATCTGTAGGTTTGTGAATTAATATCTAGGGAGTTGGTGTTGCTGAAAAAGGCTGTTAGAGCATCTTGTGCTATCTGTCATTAAAGAATAGCAACATGGCATTCTCACTTCTGCGAGACTGGCCTTTATTTACACAAAGTTTAAGTGGCCTGCTCTGCATGAAGATGTACTGGGGCTGTTTGGTTAAGCAAATTCTGCAATCTCTGTTCTTGGTAGGAGGCGGAGTTCATCTTTGGGATCTTACGAAGATGACAGAGAGGACCTTACCCCTGCACAACTCACCCGGAGGATTCAGGGATTGAAGAAAAAGATCAGGAGGTTTGAGGAAAAATTTGAAGAGGAGAGGAAATACAGAGTGAGTCTATAAAAATTAAGCATTTATGTGGAGAGGTATGCCTGAGCAACAAATCGGAGGCACATCAGGGAAATCTGTCAAACATACAGAAATCCCGAAAGCTTTTATAAGAAAACAAAAATAATAAAAAAAAAAGCTGCTACCCAAAAAAAGAGAATGCATCCTCACTAAACAAATTAACATTCCAAACATTAGGTACAGCCCAAGAGACAGCCTAATAAACTCATAGAATTTTGATCACTGCCAAGACAGTGTGCCAAAAGCACACACTCAGTGTGTAGGAATGTTTTGTTTGTTTGCCTATTTAAATTCAGGTTATGGAAAGCACAATTGCATATCTCATTAGGATGATGGTAATCCCAGGACACCAGCGTATTGCAGAGGAGAGAGAGCAGCCACTTTTACTCGTGAGCAAGGAACCACAGTCAAATGCTGCTAAGCAGTAGCAGTGTACTGTACTCTAATTATTCCTGGCATGCCCTTCTGATGCACAGAAAGCTTTTTAAGGAACTAAAGCTCTACATGCATGCATCTTTGTGGGTGATCTAAAACACAAAGGCTTGAACTGAAAGGATGTTGCCTACAGTAGAAAAGGCTGGGAGAACTGCTCAGAGCTTGCTGTAACTTAGCATTTGGGTTATTTTAGTGTCTTTGAATGTGAAGCATCCGTTAGTAAGGATACATGCATTCTAACACTTCTCAAGCTGTTTATGCTAGGCTTCCTCTACTTTGGAGGTGCTCTCTTGTTAGCAAGCAGTAGGCACAAGGATTCCAATGTGCGTCTCTCCTTCTGAGACACTCCTACAACTTAAAGCTTGCCATCAACAGTTTTGTGTTTTCTAGAAAGAAAGTTAATCTCATAATGCCCCTAACAGACAGTGTTGTGACAGGCAGCAGCAATTAAAGCAAGGTCCAAACAATCTGGTCAGAAGTATGCAGATGCCATTCAGAAGCCGGTGTCCATGCTCTTTGCTGGATCCAAATTCTGTTGTACCTCTTTGTGACACACGCTCGTTTCAGTGAGTCTGTCCTGTTGGTTTAACACAGATTCAGCATGACTCTTCTTTCCTCCCAGCCTTCCCACAGTGACAAAGCAGCCAACCCTGAAGTGCTCAAATGGACAAATGATTTGGCCAAATTCCGGAAGCAACTTAAAGGTAAGCAACCACCTACGTGCCTTTGGGGGGCAGCTGAACTCTGCCTCGTTTAAATCTGATGTTAGGTAGCAATCACATGTCACATTTTAAAAAATAAAAATTGCTCATTTTCCCCCGAATGTCCCTGTTTAGAGTCAAAACTAAAGATATCAGAGGAGGACCTTGGCCCTGTTGTGCGTCAGCGGAGCAATACGCTCCCCAAGAGCTTTGGTTCTCAGCTTGAAAAGGACGATGACAAGAAGCAAGACCTGTCAGATAAATCTGCCAAGCCTGCTGTGGAAGCAACCCTTGATTCTATCCAGAAGAAGCTTCAAGAAAAACGTACAGAGACAAACCGACCTGAAGATATTAAGGTACAATGTAGAGAGATCAGATTTAGGGCTTTAGCTGCAAGTAGGTAACTCCTGGCTGCACAGTAACTTATGAAAGCTTTCTTGTGAAATGTCTTCTACGTTTTGTCACAAAGTCTACAATGTTTACTCCTCAGTTGCATTGGTTTCTTTCCCTCTGCTTTTAGTATATGATTTTTTTTTTTTCCAGAACTGTTTCGCTTGAGTGTCATTGCTAGGTTCTTTTTCTGATCCTTGTATATTCCAAGTAATGTTTCTGAATTACTGCTGTATTTCCTGCTCTGTATTTGGCTGTTTCTGTTGTTATTTCCAAAGGCTTTTGACAAATTGTGAGTCTTCTAGTTATTCTGGAGATCAGGTAATCTGTTCCCTTCTAGTTCACTCTGCAGCTAAATGCTCTTCTTTCAGGTCATTTTATCGCTACTCTTCAGAGTTTCACATTGAACTCTGCTAGCTGCTGTAATCTCTGAGGGTTATCAGCAGGAAGGTCTTTGTGTCTGAGGTTTGGGCAGCCATGTTAGTTAAGTCCTTGAGTCTGCTGACATGTAAACTGTCCAGTGCTTTGCAAGAGAGGGGTACACAGCATTATCTTTGTTTACTTGATCTGCAGAAGATGACTATACAAACAGTGTGTGTTTGGCTTTTTTCTGATAGTAGCAAGAATCCACAACCTGGCCTTTAAAGAGAGTCTGTGATAGTATTTGGTGCTGTGTTACGGAGAGAAGGCTCAGTGTCAGGCAGGTTCAGTGGGGGAACTCTGGCAAACTTAGGGAAGCTTCCAACTGTCTGCCCTTTTTTTGGCTTGGTCCCCTCAGCTTGTCTGCCAGAGCTTTTCACAGCAGAATTGGCAGGAGACAGTTTGACTGCACTTTAGTTCATGGTAAAGTATGTTTGTGGCAGTCAAAGCAAAGATGTCAAGCTTTGCAAGAGGTACTGTAGCTTGTCTCAGATTAGGAGAAAAAGAACATTTGTTTTGTTGTAGAATTTATACTTTGGAACTTAACTGAAAAAGAGCCACCATTATTCAAAGTTGCATACCGTTGTTTTTACAGAGTATACTGATAATTGGTAAATTCCCCTTATGTATGTAGGATACCTTTATATGCAAAGTTTGGTTTTAATCTGCCTGCATCATGCAGAGGGTACCATTCACATTAACAGTCTCTTTTGCAATATAGCTGGGAAAAGAGTACTGGAAAGCAGAGATGAGTCTTCAAAACATAAATGACACACTGTCATTGCTACAGTTATCCGCAAATCAGTATTGAGTCCAGGAATCTAACTTTGTTTTGTTTTTTTTTTTTCTTCTTCTCTCTTTCTGTACCACTTTTCACAGGACATGACAAGAGAACAGATAGCAGCCGAAAAAGTGGCTCTACAAAAAGCTTTGCTGTATTATGAAAGCATTCATGGCAGACCGGTATGTAAAGCAGTGGGTTTATTTCAAAGTACACCTTGATATGTTTTGTCTGTGATAAATAATCCCCCTAATGCTCCTTTGATGTCACAGTCATTAGAAGTTCTTGCTGTTCAAACCACACGTGCATCCTTTAATCCACCTCCATGATCCTTCACAAATGCTGTTACCAAGAGGTCTGTTCTCAACAAGACTATGTCTGCACACAGCGCTGACCTTGGCAGACAGCTCTAGTACAGACCCTGCAGGCTGAATAAGGCCGTGAATGTGCATTATCATTCTCATCAGGATCCACAAACACCCAGTTTGTGGCCCAGTGGGCTCACCAGCATTTCTGAGGATAGTCTACCTGGGAATAGTTGTGTGTGTGATCCCCCATCCTACCAGGAATTTTACAGTTTGCTAGTATTAATGGCTGACTGGGAGGGTAAGTGTGCCTAAATTACTCCTTCTTAAGAGGATCCTAAAGTGTGTTTCTCCTGGCACCTTGCTGTTTGCAGGGAGACATCTGCACCTTGCTGTTTGCACAACCCTCTTGTGCCAAAGGATTTATGAAACAGTTTGTCTCCTGAGCATCACAGCATAAATTGAGAGGAGATTTCGTTCTTCTCCTGAGAAACGAATGTTTTTTTTTCTCCCGTGTGCCAGTGAAAGCAAAAGACATGAGGTTTCTTGTACATTCAGTCTTATCAGAGAAAAACTATTTGTGAAGATAGAAAATTAAGTATTGTGTCCTATTGATCTCTGCTGTGGCAGAGACATGGAGGCTTCCAGGCCACCTCAAGTTGCATGAATCCCTCCTCCTCTTTCACTGATGACATTAGTGTCTTTGCTACCAACTGTATAGGTAACTTAGTAACTTAGTTTCAGAGTGGTGCTAGTCCCTTGAGCAGCGGCTTGGGAGCAGCAAATTACTGCTTATAAGGAGTACTTGATTAGTACAGCTGACAAATCTGTCATTCTGCTGCCACAAGGGATTCTGATCTCCTTTTGTTCCTGAATTATTTCCTCTTTTGTCCATTGTTTTAAAAAAGGCTCACTAATTTATTTAAATGCCTTCATGAAGTGCTAATAATGTATAATCATATCCCAGTGACTGAAAACAGAGAACTTGTGTAAGAGGACATGCAGTTTTATTCTTGTGTGAAATAGCAAAAGGCCAGCATAAGGGAATCCACTTAATCATCCCTCTCTTCTTCATGAGGCAGAGTTTGCTTTTGCTGCTTTTACAATCACATAAATCAACAGGTGGCATCTTGAAGTAAACTTAATTAAATCTGTTTAAAAAGAACTCAAGCTCAGAGCCTAACTTGTCAGTGTATCTTTATTTTTTCTCCCCTTTCTGATGCTTTATTTATACAACTGCTTTTCAATTTGTTTTTAAGTAAGCAGTCTATACCTAGCAACACTGAACTGCACAGCAAGGAAGACTGCAGCTGATCAGCTTTTGCTGTTCCCAGCTCCTGGCACTGCAGCAGTGGAAAAGTACTGAGAGCTTGAGGAGAATGGGGATAGTTCAGCCAAGTTGTTTTTTTTTCTTAAAGATATTTAACTAAACAAGAAAAACAATGGAGCTCAGATTTATTGTGCAACTGAGTCTTTTCTGCACCAGTTAAAGATGAACCTGAAAAGGTGAAACTAAACTATTTTAGTTAAGCCAAAAAGTTCATCTCTGCAGAAATTCTTGAGCTGCTCTAACAATGCAAGCAGTGGTCTGTTTCTCAGCTGCTGCTCTTTTGCCATGTGAGTGTGCCCCAGAGTTGTGTCAAAGGCTCTATTATTCCAACAGTCCTTTAGCATTTTGATGTTCTCCTAAAATATACTCAGGTTTTGCTGGTATTACGTATGTTTACCTAGTGGGACAGTTTGGCCATGTGCTCAACTTTTTCTCAGTTAAGAGTGCTGTAAGTCAGTGGTGTAAGTCTGAAAGGCTGAGTCAGGCCCCATATCCTCAATTCCCAGTGCCTAAATTAATTCTCTTCTTTCTTTCTCCATACTGATACTCAGACACCGAAGCATGTAATTTAATTTTTCCATTCTTCAACATACCTACAGACTTTTTTTTGCCCATTCCAAGGTTTATGTTTACTTTTCTGTACAGAATATTGCTATTCATTGACTGAAATTTCCTTAATTGAAGGTTTGGTTCTCAGCCTGAGCCTCTGCATAGTCTTTTCAAGTCACAGAGACTGTATGAGCCTACAGTAGTGCTGTGCCTCCTGTCCTACTAACTGCTAACCTAGTAAAGCTAGGAATTGTGTATATAGATATATATATAAGCTATCCAGTTTCTCCAGTTGTGTGCTTGATTGCAGAGAAATGTCCAAAGTTTGAGGCAACTTGCTAGACGGTAAAACTGAATGCAGATACATCAACACAAAACTCAGTACAGAGAGGGTGGAGTGAATTGTTTGATGCTGTTCACATCCCTCTAATCCATGTGAGCTGCTTACTCAACGGACAGCCAGTTTGAACCTGTCAGGTGTTGAGGCCCGACTGCACTTCAGAGATGCGGGACAAACAGGCCCTGGAGCTCAGACTGCCCATCTGTATGCCTCTTGTCAGGCTTGGGGATGTTTGCACTGAACCCAGAAAGGAATCAAAAGGTCTTCCTCATTCTTTGTCCCTATTCATCTGCTCCCAACATAGGAAACAGGCGTAGTTATCGGGAGGAAGGTGTTTACTTCCAGATTCTTAGTGTTCATCCTTGCCAATCCCACTCCTGGCAATACTTACAGCTGCTCTGCCTCTTGCAAGCCCACAACCTCACCTGCTGTGGAAGGAGGATGTGAAGGCTTTAGAAAACTTACTCAAGTGAAAGTCAACTGCAGACAGTTGCTTTTAGAATTTCCTCCCTGTCTCAAGCTGTATTCCCTCACCCCCTATTTCTGTTATAGAAAGAGAGAGTTTACAAAGCTCCCTAGGGTTTACACTGCTGCTGCTGATTTTTGTATGGCAGCCATTCAGATGCTTTGGTGATTAGCAGCAGTAAAAAAAGCCTTGAGGAAGATAGGAATGACATCAGAATCAGTTAAAGCTTCCCCTCATAAGAGCTTTATAATCTAAAGTTAGACAAAAGGTTTAATGGAAGGACAGTCATAGGATGGGGGTCAGACAGTGCTGAATACAAAGAAAGATGATGATCAGGTTGGTTCTGCTGAGTATTTTATTTGCCTGCTTTTTAACTCTGCTGTGGCAAAACATTGAAGAAATAAAACCCAACTTTCTCACAACTAGTAAGTACTTAGTTGAACAGGCCTATGCTTCCCCACAGTGGCTACTGTCTGTGAGGTCTTCCCTTTTCCTGCAGTTAGTGCTGCTGAAATTTTTGGCCTATCTTGGATCTGAAAGAAAACTAGAAATGAACACTTGCAGTTTGCAATACTCTCAAACTGAGGAGGAAGCACAAGTGGAGTTAGGGACAGAACAATGTAAGGAAGGCTTGGGGTGGGCATTACAACATTCTGTCTTCTCTATGCCACACAGCTCTGGCACCTTCATCCTTCTCAAATCTGTGGTAACTTCTCCCCAGCAAGGTTGCTGGAAGGAGGAGTGGAGGGCAAGGCTAGGAAGTTAAAAGATGACGAATTGCTGGCTTGGGAGGGAAATCAGGAAGAACAGCAAAGCTGGAAAGTCAGCTTTTATGGAATCTGTAGTTCAAACTGCTCTGGGAAACTCTCCTTACATTGCAGTATCTAGTCATTGCAGCTCCTTTTTCTTTTCATGGTCCTAAACACTGCCTCTGAGGTCCTAGCCACAAGAATAAGGGTGGGGAACCTCATGGTTGTGCCTTATGATGGTAGACATGATTGCAAGCACAGATCACTGCTTTTACAGGTAATTTTTTGCTGTGGATATATGGTACCTGAGTTGGTCATTTAAACTGTCTGTCTTATACAGTCACATTACAAGTCACACTGAAGCTCAGGTGCTGCTTCATCTGGCACCTGGGATAGATGCAGTGACCTACACAAGCACTTGCATGACCAGTTTCAGGGCTAATGCTGCTAATCTCTCACCTTCATGAAATTCCCTTCAGGCCCTCTCTGCCTAATAGTGATCATAGGCACATCACATGCATTAAGGAATGGAGTGTCTGCTGCAAGCTTCATGGATCTCTCTTCTTTTGCCTTTTCAGGTTACCAAAAATGAACGACAGGTGATGAAGCCATTGTATGACAGGTATCGCTTGGTCAAGCAGATCCTCTCCAGAGCCAACACCATCCCTATCATTGTGAGTAGAATATTCTTTTTGGGGCTGTTATTTGGTTTAGAGCTGAGGAAACAGGAATCACCACACTTCTGCATACGACCCAATTGCTAAGGTCAAGTCTTAACCTATCTTATAACTCAGAGAGCAAGCAAATGAGTGAACCAATGACTCACTGTATACTAAAGTTGGGCAAAGCTGGTCAAGGGACTCTAGTGCCCACTGTGAGCCATGGGGCACATTTCACCTTGTATTATTTCTCCTCTTTCCATTGGGCTGCTGCTGGTATTTCATCATCTTGTGTTTGGCCACAGCCTCACTTCCCTTTCCTTATCAGTCCACTCTGACCTGCAGGTCTTCCATGCTGCTTGGTTATGCGGAATTGTATGTCAGGAACACAGACTTGTATGGGCCTGGATCCCACAGGACATACCAGTCTGAGAGAAAAAGGCCAAGTCTCCAAATACTTCATTTGTATTAAAGAGATCCCGCAAGTGGTGAATATTCCTTCATTTGAGGTGGTGCTTTGGCAAAGAGGCACTGCCACCAGCAAGGAATCCAGTGCACGCCTCTAGGGAGCAAATACACTATGTCTAATTTCAGGCACCTTTTGTAGGTTACTTTAAAAAAATTATTTGATCTAAAAAGTGCACACAGAATACTTTTAGCCTGTCCATGGAAAGAGAACTGATTTATCATGGTTCATGTTTATTCTGTCTGTCATCTATGATCCTTTACCTTTTTTTTTTGCTATTCCCAAGTAGTGCTCATGTCCTGGCCACTTTTCGTAGACCATCAGTGAAGTGAATAGACTGGCACATCATTGCTCAGTATAATCACACTGAGAAGTGGCTTTTTCTGCAAATAGAGGGAGGTGGGCCTGCGTTTAAAGCAAAACAAAAAGCTATTTATCCTTGAATATGCGAAGAACTCCCTAAAATGTGTACTGTGAAGACAGCGCTGGTGACCAGGAAGGAAGAAACCGTGTAGCTGTGCACAGGCTGTTTAGTGCAAGGTTCTCAAAACACAGTTCAGTTCGTGTTTAGACACAAAATTGGAATTGCACAGTGTCTGGCAGAGGAGAGGCAAGACTGGCTTTCCCCAGCCCCTTAGGTGAGAACAGTGAGAGACTCATGCAGAGGCAGTATACATTTGAAAATCCATCCCTACACCATTAGGCTCTTTAGTGGGAAATTGGGCTCCTGGAAAGCAAGCCTGTAGAGTCTAAATGAGTTTACAATATAGCTGTCAACAGCCAACCAAATGTTGTGTGTATGTATGGGCCTCAACCTGGGGTTTGTTTTCTTGCAGCCTTTACTTTGTAGTTCCTGCCCAACTGGTATTCCCGTATCCAAGCTTTTTCCTTAAAAGTGTTTGGTGGTGATGTCCCTTGCTAAGCAACATCCTGAGAGAAAATGGCCCAGTGTTTTGGGGATTTACCAGGCGTGTTTTTGTCCTTTAAGAAATAGCTTTTTCCTGATGGTCCAGCAGTGAGCTGAGAGTGAATGTGTGGATGAGAATGGGCTGAGAGCAGGTGGTGGAGGAGAAAGGGGTTCATAATGTAACATACTTGTTAACACCTGTCACAGGGTTCCCCCTCCAGCAAGCGGAGAAGCCCTTTGCTGCAGCCAATTATCGAGGGCGAAACAGCTTCCTTCTTCAAGGAGATAAAGGTGAAGACCTCCAGCTGCTAACTAATTGCTCAGTTTGCATCGATTTCCCCTTTATACCAGTGAAAGAGAATGGTTGATTGATACTTTTTTCCATCAGTGTCGTTTTTTTTGCAGTGTCCTCCTGAAAAATCAGTAGCTGCTTTAAGCCTCACCAGTTCTGATCAAACTCTTCCCTTGTAGATAAGACTACAGTATTTCCTTTGCACTCTTTCCCACCCTTCTCCTTCCCTCTCCACCTGCACAGGATAGATTTTATTTTGCTCTGTAAGAAAAATTTGTACCTTGCTTTTTTCCTGCTTCCCTCCTTTCTTTTAATGACACTAACTTGTTCTGTGGTAGTTTCTCTCACTCAGAGCTCTGCAGTTTGCACACAGCACCCTGGCAGGAATGAGCTCTCACAAAACTAACACTCACACGTGGAGCCAGCTGGGGCACTTGCGGGATCCTTCCCTACTCCCATTCACGTGCTTATTTTATCCAGGGCTCTTTGTTCACCACCTTGTGAAGGGTATTTCTAAGCGAGTCACATGAGGATGGAAGAAAGAACAGCTCGGTTCTGCTAGTTAATGCTTAGTCAGATTTGGATGGCAGGATTGTTGTTTCTTTCTCATGTTGCTGTGGGGTAGTAGTCTGGGTGGTTGAAGATAGCTGCGATATTGGTCCTTCTTCCCCTCAAAAGAAGGGAAGTCCAGCTTTTGACTAGGACATGTAGCATGGAGCTGGGCCCTGAGTTGCTTTTTTTCCCTGTTACACTGCAAGGATAACAAGAATTGCTTCAGCACACTTGGGTCATTTTTCTGTTATCCAGACAGAGTTTGATTAATGGTGTAAATACTGCAGACCTAGACATCCAGGGTGGTTTAATTATGAAGCAGTTATGGTAGATTGTATATTTATGGACTGTTCAAGGCACGTATTTATTAAAAGCAGATTGCAGACTGAAAGTGTTAAGCTGCTGTTTGGAGGCTGGTTAATCAGCATTGAGCTCTTGGTATTTTCTAGATAACTGTTGGATTACAACTGTAATAGTGGTCTGGTGGGGGCTATTTGTGTTTGTTTTTTCCTATTAGCATGTCCTCTCTTTTTCACTTACACTTGCACCCACAGTCAAAGCTTACCAGTATCAATTATGATCCTTAACCAGTATGGCTGGTGCTGCATTGTGTCAGCTCAGCAGTGTCCTGCAGAGAATACAAACCTTGAGTGATTTCTGACTGAAGATCAGGGTGACGGCACATTTACGCTTACATGCTGCTTAACGCTTAATTGGGGCCCTGTGAAGCTTTATGGGGCAGTACAGAACTGCACTCAGAACTAAAGAGAGGAAATTGCCAAAAGGCCCCCGAAGGTTACCCCTTGCATAGGTCCACTAAAGGCATAGTGCTGCCCGTATTGATGACCCACTGTCAGGTGTTTTGGGTTTTGGTTCTCTGGTTTTTTGAAGCTTTTGGGAGAGTTGGATCAAAGCTTGAAAGGTGATTTGAGGCGAAGCCTTACCAAACATTTAGGTACAATGTCTTGAATATTGTCTGTATTAAAAGAAGTCCTTGGGAAGCTTGCTTGCTGAGAGTGCTGATGATGGGATACTCCGGAGATTTTGTTTGTAACTCTGGGAAATCTAAATGCCTCTTGTCTGCTTGAAGATCCAAGCAGGTGCAAGCTAGATGGTTCTAGTCAGTGAAGATTATTCATGTTTGAGTTGTAAATGCCAGTGCAGGTTTAAAATAAGATTACCGTATGAGACTTGCTTACAGTGAAGGCCTTAGATGGCTGTTTCCATTCAAGCTCTTACTAAGAATCCCTTTAATTCACTCATTCTTTTTAAGCAGCAAAATGCTTTAAGAGGTCTTGTGACAGCAAGATATACTGTTTTGGCACTGAAATCTAAACAAGTGAAATTTCTACACTTTCTTTTCCTCCCATGGGCTTCCATTGGCAGGAGGCTCACTCCTGAGTAATCATTGCTGGCCTGGGCAGTGTGCTGATGCCTTGTAGTGAGGCAAGCAAGATGGGTTCGTGGGTGCCTGTGGGAACACACCTCACATGTGTCCTTGGGAGCAGTTTGTCACACTGCTTCCTTTCTCTCCAGAAGTAGAATCCAGAAGCACGTTACTCTCCCAGGAAAAGGCACAGGAGCTCCTCTTTTGGTGCCAGAGAGATTCCCCTAATACAAAGCATTCCATTTTTACTCTTAAATTGACTTAACAAATCCTCCTCCATGCCACAGCAGGATCAGTGTTTTCCTATTGCTGCTGGAGTTGCCCTTACGTGACAGGGCAGGATGGCATGCTTGGGGACCAGTAAGTATGGTCTCCACTCTCCAGCCCAGTCTGAAGTTGTTAGCAGGGTTTAACAACAGTAGGTGACTGCTGGGTTTTGTGCCTTCTGTTTAAACAATATCATTTACATTTGGAGAAATGGTCTTAATCTAATCATATGCTAAGCATTGCTTTAACTTTCACAAGTGTCCTGCAGATATTCCTGAGACATATTCAAACTTCTCTGTATCTGTGATGATGATTATTATTACTATTACACAAAACTTCTCCCCAGCTAATCTTTTTTTAAATCCTCAAGCCTCCATCTTCATTGTAATTCTCAGTCTGTGGCTTCAAATTGCATTTTCATGGCCTAGAGCTTTAACATAAAAAGAAAACTCTGGGCAAACACTGATTTCATGTAGATGCATTTGTTTAGAAGTCACTGACTTCCAGGATTTAATGGGACTATGACAGGTCCTAATGTTACTTTCTCCCTTTTTGCTTGAAATATGGAAGCAATCTCTTAAGAATAGTTAACCCATTCACAAGGAATCACGTGAAAAAAAAGTAAAGAAAATGGCTTCTTTGGTCGCAGTACAACAATACGTTTTTACATATGCTTGAAGACTTCAGTGATATTAGTACTCAAAAGCTTTTAAAGATATGCATGTGCTTAGGTCCTTCCTGGCTCAAGTTACATAGTTGTGAAGTAAATATATATACCTACTTGAGACTTACTGTCCATGCTAACATTGATTACCTTCCTCTAATGCTTATGCCTCATTCCTTATATTAAAGTTGAAATCTGCCTTCTAGCAATGTCTCTGCATGTCAGAGAAAACTGGGCCCTGTTTCCTGACAATCCAAATGATTTCTGGAAAGTGTCACAGCACAAGCCCTACATTTGAGAATGCTGTAAATTATGAGTTAGCACAAGTACCAGCTGCAGTGAGGACTTTCAAATCTTGTGCCTGTAGATTTGAACACAGGCAATTCATCAGTGTACTTCGGGGAAATTGCACTGGGTGAAGTGTTTCCGCTCCAGTTTTTGGTGTAGTCCAACTAAATGATACAGACCTGATGTTAAAAACATGTTAGCAACAGCAGTCCTTTTACAGTCAATCATATCCCACGTTCGGACCATTGGAAAACTGACCTGAGCTCATTGATACCACTGTATGAGCATTTGAGGTCTTGAATTCAGCCATTAGAGAGAGCTGTTGAGCTGCATCTACTGAGAGAATATTTCACACTTGAACTTTGCAATCTGTATGCTGCCAGGTGTATTTGTAGGGAAACTTAGAGGATGGCTGGTATGTTTTATACAGTATGCATAATGGCTGTAATTGGTTATATTTACATCAGAATACATAAATTAAACACAGGAACAGGTTGCTAAGAGCCACAGATATTTTTCACTCAGCTTTGTTACTGCTAAGAGTTTGTGGTTGCAGTTTCTCTGACATGCTTTGGGTATAGGGTGTCTTATTAATGGTCTTCTGGTGTCTGCATTGCTTGGCAATTGAACTGCTTGCTCTGCCTATCCACTTCTTTTCATATCTGTTCCCCAGTGCATGTGGTGAAAGGAGGTACCTGTTTCTGAGAAGGGAAGCAGTAACCTGTTCTGTTATGGGGGTGTTCTGTCCCTCTCTGTAGGAAGAAGAGGAGGGGTCTGAGGAGGACAGCAGTGTGAAGCCAGATTTAACAATTACCATGAAAACAGATTTCAATGTGCTTAGCTTCTTGGATCAACTAGAAGATGATGCTGACGGCTTTGTTTCCCCGGTGGATGACAAGATGCCATCTAGGAGCAATCAGGATATGGGTCTTTCAAATCTCCATGAAGCATCCATGTATGTTGAATTCACAGGCAACTTCAAAACATTCTTTCTTGCTAAGATAGCATTTCATTTGTCAGAAAAGTGTCTAGATTTTTTTTTTACCCATTTATGATCCGAGTCAGAAGTTTTTGTGCTGATTTTTTAAATGCTATAAACTTCCATATGAAAGGGTTTGGGAAGAAACTACCTTGTCCTGAAGCTGATGCTTGACTTCTGCATCTTTTGGATTCTAGCACTAAATAGTAGCTCCACTTCACCAGTGGCAAGCCTTTATCATGAAAACAACCCTGTACCCTACAAGGTTTTTGAGGTTTTGGAGCGGTCATGTTGAGCTAGCTTTGCTAGTTTCAAGCCGCTAGGTCTGATGCAAACACATGTAGGTGGGTAGCTTGAAGTTGTGACCATTGGATCTCAATCCTATGAAAGTCACAAAAATCAGACCCACCTTCAGCACATAAGTTTCATTCAGTGAATTGTGGAATTCACACTTGATCTCCTTAGAGGCTTCAGCTTAAGTCCATGGCTGTTTTGCTGAAGTTCAGAGAGGTTTTTGTTGCAAGTAACATCAGTTTGCCAGAGCTGCTTAGAGGAGCAGTTCCATTTCTTGGCATACCTACAACCATACATTTGTAGATTTACTGTATGTTTCTTGTTATAACTGTGGACATATGTATGATACCATTTATATTTAAACCCAACAGCCCTGAACTGTTAGAGCAGCTCCAAGAAGTCAGGGAAGAGAAAAAACGGATCAGAAAAAAATTGAGAGACTTTGAAGATAATTTTTTTCGACAGAACGGAAGGTAATAATTCCTCAGCTGTCTCTGTGTCCTTCAGCCACTTTCAGTCTGTTTGGAAACTACAAAGACCTCCAAGTATGGAAATTCCCTGTTACGTATTGCTTCATCAGTGTTTTACCCACATTTGTAACAGTTGTCCATCAATTTGGATTACTTCCCTCTCTCCTACCCACCAAGGAACTTCAGGGACCACAGCCTCCTTGAAAACTTTGTCTTCGGACAAGCCAGTGGGAGGCAAAAGTACAGATTGCAATAATGCAGCTGCCTCTAGCACAGCTGACAGGAGTGGTGGAAGTTTCTCAGTGATAGACTAATGGGGGATTTTCCTCACGATGTATGTTTAGATTGTGTCCCGTTCTTGCTTGTCCATGAGGCACTAGTTTAACAAGTATTTCTTCTTTAGTGTGGCTGGCTTTACTGCTCTCAGAAAATGCCCCTCGTTAATAGAATATTTTGATATATCTATACTCAGATGATCTTGTTAGTTTCTTGCCACCAGCCGTCATCTTTAAAGGTTCTTGTAAAATCACTGAAAACTGAGAAGTTTTGTGTAAGCTGAGAGAAACCTGATTCCCTTTCATGCCTGTTCATTTAAGTGATGTGGTGCCAAGCCAGGGGTAGCTGCATTTTATTTTGCTATGCTAACAGGCTGACATTCAGATGGCTCTTCTAACTGTTGTGTGGAGGCTGGTGATTTCAGAGAAGCAGGGCATGCTTCGGATAAGGTTTTGCATTTGGAACCATGGGATTGTATTCAGCATCAATGTGCAAGCATCCCAAAAAATGCTTGAGCTGTTTGTTTGCCCTTCTTCTTTCTTTTGTTCCCTTCAAAGGACCAAAGTTTAGTTCTTGTTCCCTGATGGGAAGTGGAGGAGAGGAGCTACTTTGTGTAGGTCTTGTTAAGGGACAGAGGGAGGCTGTTGAGGGAAAATGTCCTCTCACAGAAGTTCTCATGATCTGCTTTCACTCCCATAGGAATGTGCAGAAAGAAGACCGCACTCCAATGGCTGAAGAATACAATGAATACAAGCAGATTAAGGCCAAGCTGAGGCTGCTGGAGGTCCTGATCAGTAAAAGAGATATTAGCTCCAAGGTCATGTAAAGGAAAAGATTATTTTTGCCAGTAAACAAAGAGGACAGAGCACCAAATGGACAAATGGATAGAGTGGATGCAGTGGGAGCCTGGCTGGGAAGAGCTGAGAAAGCTCCCTGGGAACTCGTGGGCCATTCCCAGAGGTGGGAGGGTCAGGAAAGGTGACTTTCTCTACACTTGTGGTTACCCACTCTTTCTTCAGGCCTGATGCCCAGAATGGAGTTTGCCAATGTAGGAGACATGACACTGCGCTCAGTGGCTGCACTGAAGGGATCCTTCCGTTTTAATTTGCTTACAGATCCTGTAATATTTAGAATATCAAAGCCAGCCATGCTATTTTTCTCCCCAGGATATCATAGCAAGAGGCCCAGTAGGATAAATAGTGATGAAATCATCAAATAGCTTCTACTTTCATTTAACAGAGAAGTGCCCTGACTGATCTGATGTGAAGGCACAGGCCAGATAGCGCCAAGACTGTTCTCTTGTAGCTACAGTAAAGATTTGCTCAGACTTTTGACCTGACTGCTTGGAGTTGAGCATTTTCTGTTGCTCTAGAGAAATGGTGCATGAATCTCCCAGTCATCACCCGGAGTTGGTATGACTCACAGTTTTGTCCAGGCTTCAGTTGGGTTTTCTTGGTGGCCAATTCAACTGAAGTAGAAGAAAGTACCTACATCTGCTTTGGATAGCAAAGAAAATGAGCTGTGCAGCAAGGTTCTTGCTGGCTTGTTCTGCTTGGAAGATGATACTGTAACATGACCATGTTTGGGCAATTGGGAAGAAAAGAGGTTTTAAAAGCTTTAAGTCAGAATCCCTCAGGATTTTGGTAGCTGATCAGTTATTTAACTGATGTCCTAATGGAGTAAGTCTTCCAGATATTTGACACATGCTTTATCATGTGCTACAAACAGAAGAGTTTAAGCTGGACAGTACATGTGGGTGTCATACATACTTGCTAGCATAAATTCTGTTGTTTTATGTACACCATCAGACTCTGGGCTGCAGAAATGACACTGTTATGGTGGCAGCAGGGGGTGATCTTCTCTTCCTGTTGTGTATAGGTGGGATACCAGCGCGGAGTGTACTGTGGGAAACTGACAGCCTAGAGCCATGCTCTGCCTGTGGAAAGTGCCCGTGTCTCAGGTGTAGGTTTTGACAATTCAATGTTTTCAAATTCATCTATGAATGAAATAAAGAATCATAGAATGGTTTGGGTTGGAAAGGACCTCAAAGGTCGTGTAGTCTACACCGCTGCCATGGGCAGGGAAACCTTCCACTAGACCACATTGCTCCAAGCCCCATCCAGCCTGGCCTTGAACACTGCCAGGGATGGGACAGCCACAACTCTGATTTTCAGAACAGAAAGTCCTGGACACCTGATTCATGTCAAACAGATGCTGCCTAAAGAAGTGCAAGATGGGATGCACCAAGTAGCTGAGTGCTCACAGTTCTGCAGTCCCAGTCCAGTTGGGCTCACTTCCCACTCCAGAGGCTTGTCTGCATCCACTCATTCTGCCCTGAGACAGGGCTTGACCTTGATGTCCCAAAGAGAGCATTTCTGTAATGCTTTCTTAAGCATTGACCCCCTAGGGAGCTAATGTGCTGAAGCCAAATGGCTGAGACCAAATACAGTGCCAGTCATCGTAGCCAGGCCTCAACCAATTCATGCTGGAAGAGGCAAAAAGAAGACTCCCAGAACAACTTTCCCCCTTCCTTCTTTACATGTGGAAGTGGGCTCATAAATAAGTGTGTTTGGATTGTGGTGCTCAGGCTCACCCCCTGCCACTTGCTGTGTGTGCTCTCTTAATTCCTTGCCAAAACTGGTGCTGTTTTGGTCTCTTCAGGTTCCCATAAACCGCTTCAAAAGGCAATCTTCTCCAAGTGGGTTTGCACATGCCTATTATTAGTCTGAATGGGTAAGTCAATGATGTGTGCTAATTATTAATGAAAGCACTTAGGGCAGGAGCTCCCAGGTTGTTTGCCTGGTTTTAATTTGTTCTACTGATTGTGGAGTTGCCTGTTCTATACAAAATCAGTGAAGGCTGAACTTCCTATTTCCAAAGAGTCCTGAGGCCTTGTGTGCTGGCCTAGGGCTTGGCTTTCCAGAGGTAGAGTTCCCATCACCTGAGGGATATGAAGCTCTGTCTCTGCAACACTGATCCTCTGGCCTGACAGATGGGTGCAAAAGCTACGTTTGGAGATGTCTGACTGGAAGCAAAGCCTGACCAGGGTAAACCGCTCTCGGAACGCAGAGCAGCCCAGGAAATCAGAGCCGTGCCTTTGTACTTCAGCCTG
This sequence comes from Forpus xanthops, assembly GCA_032466535.1. Lineage (NCBI taxonomy): Eukaryota > Metazoa > Chordata > Aves > Psittaciformes > Psittacidae > Forpus > Forpus xanthops. Next base: position 53,898 of record JASSUY010035614.1, read on the forward strand.
CTCTTACGGACTCTTCCTCTCAGAGGCCATCGTCGTCTCTCCCTAGATACCTTAGGTATTTTGGCTCGGTTTTGTATTGTTTGGGCCCAGTTCAGCAAAGCAAAAGCATAGTTGGTGAGTGTGTGCCTCAGGCTGGTCTTTATTTGGGATTTCACTGAATGATGATGGACTAAAGCTTGAATCTGGGCCTGGACATCTTTATATGGACAAGAGAAACAGTTTCTGCCCTTTTTCATAGCTGTACATCTTTCCAGCAGGCCAAGGTTTCCCAGGAATATGTTTTCTCTGCCTACTTTTTAAAGCCTGTTTGCACTGTGTACTGATAAATTATCTGTTTTGCTGGGGTTTTGTCCCTAACAAGTCTTGATAAATAAATATGTAGGGAACAGTCCATTTTATTTTTAAATTGATGAGATTGTAGCATTTTTCTGATGCTCGGTTACCGCTGTTTACATGGTATATTGCTAGAGTTTCAGATAGTTTATATGAAATGTAAGTACAATTAATGCACTTTAGAGAGTTTCTATTTTTGAACTTTGGAAGCTAGAAGAAACAAAACCTTAACTGAGATTGTACATTAAAACAAACAAACAAAACCCCATACCTAGCCCTCTCTCTTTTTAAACTGTTCTTTCCCTATGGCAAAGAGAAATTAAAACCATCTGCCTGGTTGCGAAGGGAGCTGCTAGGAAGAACTGTTGCAGAGAAGAAACGGGTTTTAAACTCGGAGTCCTGGAAAGACACATACAAACGCTCAATGTTCTGTCCTGGGTTTGCAGATGATGTGACTCCCCTCTCCCAGGCCTGCACAGGAGGAAGGCTCTGAGGCCTGAGCACTAGAATGTTGTCTTTGTATCTTCCCCAGATGATTTGACTCCCCACTAACCACAAATAGCCAGAGAGGATGTTTGCCCTGCCACACAACTCTAAGTCAACATCTATGTGTTTTGCTTGATGGTTTATCTATGCCAACATCAGTGGCTATTGACTGGAGAACATTAAATACAAGACTGTGTGTTTGAAAAGGTGTGAAACACTGTACAAAAATGTACTTTATGTGATATAAATAAGCTGTTGAGTGTAAGACAACCTGTTTCCATGTCACTAGAGCAAACTGTCTCCTGTAGGACGGCAGTATGGTCTGTTGGGCTTCCCATCCACTGGGGCCATTTCTGACACGTGTGTCTGTGTGTTACCACATTGTGGTACAGTAAATCATTGCGGTTCAGTAAAGTGATGGTGATGATGAATGAGTTGTTGACAAAATGAGGTTGCAAGAATTGAAGATAGAGGAAAAACTTGTTATTCTTACAAGCTGCATTTGGTTTTATTCTGTTTACTCCCAAGTAAACAGTCAAATAATGGGTGTTTATGTTCAAGGCAATGAAATTAAAGCATCTTACCTTTTAATCATGCTGCTAAGACATCAGTTGTTATTCCTGATATGTGCAAGTTTCAGAGGGTAAGAATCCTCTTTGGAGATGTTTGCAAATCTGTGATTCATTGGTGCTTGAAGCAAGCCACCGACGCGAGAGCCAAGCTATAGCCTGTGGCTGTCCCCATGGTACTTGGAGGTGAAACTCATCCCTGTTGATGGGGTCATCTGTGCCTGCTGCTGGCCAGGCTGGGGCTGAAGTGGTGGCCAGTCAACAGGGCTATACTGGGGCTATGCTCTTGCCCTTGCCATCCTGGTTGCAACCGATGTGGGTTTGGTCCATGGCGTACAGCTTGTGCTCCAGCTTATTTCACTCTCTCCCAGATCTATTGGAGGGTGAATGCAAGGGCTGCTGGCTGTGGGGAAGGGAATTTGGGTTAGGACTGGTTTCTTTAAGCCAAGGCAGAGGAGTGGGGTTTGCTTGCTTATGTGCCGATGGGGAAGTTAGTTATACATTTGGAAACTGTAACAAGTGATGTTAGTGTGGGGTAACACTGTGGAAAGGGAGGATCACTTCCTGCCTATCTCTGGGCACTACCACATTCCTGAAGGGCAAAAAAACGCCCTTTATCCCAGTGGATGCACTTATAAAGCACCTTCTGGTTTGTCAGAGGATGCCTATTCTAGCACTATCTGCTGCATGCTTTGCCAAAACAAATGCTGTTAGCACCAAGAGCATCAGCAGAACCAGAACAAAACCTGGGCCCTGCACTTGTTGCATTGTCTGGGCTGATTTCACAGTTGTGTGCTGGGAAGTGACAGTGTTCGTGTGCCTTCGGGATGCGGTACAGTGGTTCATGTGCACAGACCTAGCCAGAGCCTGACCCTGTAGCTACTGGAGTTAACCACCATGTTCCTCACTGGCTGCAGTAGGAGGACAACCCTTGGGATGAGGCACGAACTTGGTATGTGTACCAGCATTTGCTGGACTCAGCTCTTCACAATCCTTTGCCATATGCTCTGTGACACTGCTCTGACTACACAATTTGTGTGTAGAGAAATCTGTGTCCACCTTTTAAATCCCTCTCACCCCCCTGCAGTTGTTTTTCTTCTTTACTGCCCCTGTGGTTCTTGCTCAGGAGGGGGCAAGCTGTATTAATGCTAAATGTGACAACAGGATGGTAAACAGGCTTTACCTGGGGGGTTCAGGGTTAGAGCAGCGCTGTTTCTGCAGGGGATTGCCCTCACAAACATATAAACAGTACAAACAGCAACTGTTCCCCAGATGTAAAATGGTGAATTGAAGAGACAAGTGCTGAAAAACCCAAGGGAGCTGATTCTCTCTAAGTGCAGTGGGTGAAATCCCAGCCCAGCTGAAAGCCAGTGTGGCTGCTGGGGTTGCAGTAGTGCTCAACAGCGCTCCACCATTTCTGGGGGGTTTCTCACAGCCCGGGTACGGAAGTCGGCCCAGCCTCAGCTGGAAGAGTGACAAAGGGCACTTCTTGGAAAAGATAAAAGAGCTGACATTGTCACAGCCTGGCACAGCGACAGCCAAGAGGCAACGCACAGAGCCTGCAGCGTGTGTGTGGCCCACACTGGCACTAAGCAGGATTTCCCCTTTGGGATTTACTGAGGTGCTGGGGCATGTGCCCATCACAGTGTGCAGCACCCAAGGCCGTCTATTTAGGATGTGAGACACACAGATTGGCTGTGACCAGCCCACCTCCACTCCATGTGCCTCGGTGCCCTCCCAGTAAGAAAAGTCATAGAAAACCATGTAAGAATCCTTTGCTCTTGGAGCTGGATGTAGAGTGGTGTCTCCAGGTGTTGAGAGGGCAGGTGAGTCTCACCAACCTCTCCTGGCACTTTCAGCACTAAGTGTTGGACACTTGCTAGACCTTCTGTGTTCAGAGTGATCTTTGTGCCTCCCTTTGCACACCTGCATGCAGTGGTGAACCATCTCCTAGTATACAGATGTGTGACTATATCCATATGGGAATATAGATATGTGAATACACAAGATACACTTGTGCAAATATCTCAGTGCATATTGGCTGTCACAGTTGGTTGGAGTGCAGAAGCCAGTACAAGGCAGGGGGGAGAAAAGGGTTGTGTCTGATAAAACCAATAATCACTTTTTTCCAGACTGCAGTTGCTGTATAGAAGCAGCCCTTTGTAGGCCCTACACAGCTACAGAAACCTCAGCAAACAGGGGCCCGTGTCTCTTTACGTGATTTATGTAATGAAGTTTAATCCGAATCTACAGCCTCTTTTTTAAGGTAAACGGCTCAGCAACCATTCTGTGTACATTCTGAATGTTGTATCAAACAGGGAAATAAACCTATTTTGAGTGCAGGTGTTTGGTGGCAGTTTGTTACACGGGGACTCTTGCTGCCACGGGTGGCTCAGCTCTGCTCGCCCATGGCTGGGCAGCAGCAACCACCCTGCCCTTGTCCCCATGGCCTTGAGCTGCCTCTTGCCACAATAGAAAGGAGAAGCCAGGTTGGTTTCACTCACCCCTGCCTTTAGTCTGGTATAACACTGCCCCAGGATGAGGTGGCCAGGCAGGGCCTGAGCTGCAAGTGTATAATAGCATGCACACTGAAGGGGAGCTCACCTCAGCCCCCTCCTTCTCAGCTGAGCATGACTGACATCTGCTAAACAGATGTGCGTATGTGTGCATGAGGTGTAACTATGCACACACTTTGCATGTGCATATTACATAAGAGTATACACACTTCTGCATATTGTGCATAACACAGCTACAGTAATACAACCCATGCAATACACTATATGCACAAGACACTAAACACAAAGTATATATTCTGTATACACTATTATAAAACTATGTAGACGCTACACAATTATACAATACAGATCACAAAGTATACGTGCTTTATTGAGTTCCTAGAGAGCATATGTACATGACTATGCACATACGCCCATTAATCCTACCCAGCTGCTGTGTATTTACCTGCATGGCTAACGAAAAAGAGAGCAGCACCCTTCCTTCACAAGCTCAGGAATGCTGAAGCCATAAGCCCACATGATGGAAGTCCTGTATTAAACTGGCAAATAAACTACGTTTGCATACACTAATGTTGTCCCACAGTGCTGCAGGTAGTGGGGGCTCCCCAGGCTAACAGGGCAGCTCCTAACCTGCACCCTGCCTATACCTGCAGGGCCAGACAGGAGATGCGAGGAGCCTAGAGCACCCTTGGTGGCCTTCAGGGCTGTGAGGTGTGAGGAAAGAAGGAGAAGAGAAGTCTGTGTGGAGACCTCATAGCAGCTTTCCAATATCTGAAGGGGGCCTATAGGGATGCTGGAGAGGGACTCTTCATTAGGGACTGTAGTGATAGGACAAGGGGTAACGGGTTCAAACTTAAACAGGGGAAGTTTAGATT